>JASDQU010191040.1:34758-51867 GCA_032191745.1 Picea mariana
ACCTGAGGGAAGCTCCAACTCCCCAATTCTTTGGCTACAACCAGAAGGAGGCTACAACTCTCAATGTTATCCGGCTACAACCGGAAGGTGGCTACAACCACCTGTCCTTGCCCTGTCCTACCACCTTGAAGTAGAAGTAGAATGATGGAACCACTATCACAATATCACTGTGATATATACTGTTGTAAACCTGTACCAATAAATATGAACCATGCATCAACCATGCATCAACATGTACCTCAACCTGTAATCAACCTATACCATAAACAAGTGCATCAACCATGCACCAAACTATAATCAACCTGTACCATAAACAAGTGCATCAACCATGCACCAACCTGCAACTATGTAGGCAATAAGTGAAAGATCTTTTCCTTTTGGATACCATAATCTAAACTCTTCTATTCCTTTGAGATATCTAAATATCCTCTTTACTTCTAATACATGTGATTCATTTGATACTGCCTGAAATCATGCCACCTGTCCAACTGCCTGCATTACATCTGGTCTACATGTTGTCACATATAGTAGGCTACCAATCATTGACCTATATTTCCTCTGATCTGTAGAATTTGAATCATCATCTTTTCTCAACTTACAACTATTTTTCATGGGAGTGATAACTAGTTTGCAAACTTCCATTATGAACCTCTTTATCACTTATCTGATATACTTGGTTTGAGAAATAAAAATTCCTTGGTTTCTTTGACATATCTAAAGTCCCAGAAAGAAGGATATTTCTCCAAGTAATGACATTTCAAATTCACTATGCATGTCTTTTGCAAATTTTTGGCTTAACCTGTCATCAACACTACCAAAAATAATATCATCAACATAAACTTTAATTAATAAAATATTACCTTGACTTACCTTGATGTAGAGATTGTTGTTTGTACTTCCTTTTCTGAACCCTACCTACTGCAAATACTTATCCATTCTGGAGTACCATGCTCTAGGAGCTTGTTTTAGACCATACAAGGCCTTCTTTAATTTACACACATAGTCTGTGTTCTCTGACAAATGAAATCCTTCTGGTTGTTTAATGTAGACTTCTTCTTCAAGTTCCCCATTCAAAAAAGATGATTTTATGTCCATCTGATATACTTTAACATTTTTGGAGCATGCATAAGCTAAAAGCAAATGGATTTCTTCCATTCTGGAAACTGGGGCAAATGTCTCTTCAAAGTCGATTCCTAATCTATGCATATCCTTTACATACCAATCTAGCTTTGTTCCTTGTAACTTGTCCATATTCATTCAATTTATTCCTAAAAACCCATTTTTTGCCGATCACATTCTTATTCTTTGGTCTTGGAACCAATTCCCAAGTGTCAATTTTCTCTATTTGATCCAATTCTTCATCCATGGCCTTATTCCAAAATTCATCCTTGTTGGCTTCTTCAAAACAATTTGGTTCAATTGTAGATAAGAGTGCTAGGTGTGTTTGTTCTGTTGAATGGATTTTTCTTCTAGTCTCAACTCCCGCATCTTTGTTTCCAATAATCTGATTTGAAGGATGATTCTTCTATACTCATTTTCTAGGTGTCTTTGGAGATACTTGTTGAACTTGCTCTTCTACTTCTGTCGGATTCTCTTCATCTTCATCCTCCTCTTCTTCTTCTTCTTTTTCATCTTCTTCTTCAAAAAATTGTTCCATTGATTTGTTTTCTTCTTTCTTTGATTCCGGTCTGCCTGTTTCATCAATTTTTATGTTGATGGTTTCCACAACTTTGTTTAATCTTAGATTGTAACACTTGTATTCTTTCCTTGTACTTGAGTAACCAACAAATATTCCTTTGTCCACACGAGAGTCAAAATTTCCCATTCTTCCATCTTCTCTTTTGATGTAGCATTTGCTTCCAAAAACTATGAAGTGCTTCACATTTGTTGGTCTACCTTTCCATAGCTCGTAGGGATTTTTATCAGTGTTGTTTCTGAGAATTACTTTGTTTTGCCTGTGTCCAAAAAATATCTGTCAAATTTGAATCCATTATCATTGTTCAAGCCATTTCTTGTACTGTCCTGTTATTTCTTTCAACAACTCCATTCTGTTGAGGTGTCCTAGCGACGGAGAATTGTCTTTTTATTCCATGATTGCTGCAGTAGTCCATAAATTCCTTTGAGGTGAATTCTACTCCATTATCCGATATTAAGCACTTGATTCTTGAATCCATCTCATTTTCAACCATTTCCTTGTAGATATTGAAAGTTTCAAAAGCTTTTGTTTTGTTCTTGAGAAAGAAAAATGCAATGATTCTTGTACAATCATCAACTAATAACATAAAGCATCTCTCACCTTTTAATCATTTTTTTGTAGTTGGCCCAACTAGATCAGTATGCACAATTTCTAGTGGTTTTGTTGATGAATATTCCTTTGATTTGAACTTGGTCATTGTTTGCTTTCCTTGTTGGCAATGCTTGCATAAAGTGTTGGTTGGTTTCGTGATCTAGGGAATTTCTCTAACTACTTCTCTTTTGCTGACTTTGACAAGGTTATCAAAATGCATGTGACCCATTCTTCTATGCCATAGCCAAATTTCATCTTCCTTTCTTAGACAACACTTTTCATTTCCAATTTCACTTAACACATATATGTTGCTTGAAGTTCTTGTAGCTGTAGTGACCAATTTCCCTTAACCTTATTTTCTTATCTCACAATTTTGTGAATTGAAAGTAACTTTATGACCTTGGCCACACATTTGATTCACACTTAAAATATTATGTTTCATATCTTCTACTAGTAGAATATTTTCTTACTTTTCATTCTTGTTCCCAATTCTGATTGTGCCTTTTCCAATGATTTTGGATGAATCATCATTTCCAAAGGAGACTGATCCATCTCTTTCCTTTCGTAATGTAAGAAACTTGTCTCTATCACCTGTCATGTGTTTTGAACATCCACTCTCAACATACCAACCACGTTTCTTCTATTTATTTTGTAGAGCGACTGTGCATTCTTCATTGCTATATTGATCTTGCTTTCTTATCCATGTCATTTTCTAAGATTCTTGTTTGTGACTCTGTTGAGGTTCTTTAGGAGGGACTGTCATTCTACAATTTTGGGCCATGTGTCCAAAATTGTTACATTTGTAACATTCCACTTCAGTGCTCAAATATTCAAACCTGCTATAACTTCTTCTCTATGTTTCACTAGGTCTTCTTGAATAACCCCTTTGTGTATGGCTCTCAAAGTAGTAATTGTTCCTATTGTTAGCTCTGCAATTTACAACTTTATGTCCAAAATTATTACATGCATAACATAAACCAAAAAATATAGTTTGATACTTGGTAATTGAAGATCTTATGAAAGGAGGTGCTCTTATGAATCCTTCTTCTTCTTGAGGCATGTCTATTTGTTGTTGATTATGAAATCTAAATATTATCGGTGGAGGAGTGTCCCTGTAATCTTCCTTGTATATCTTTTTATCCCCTTTGATTTTTTCTGCATAATTTTTTGGATTTGTTTCTTGCTATGTTGTTTTGGAGATTGATCCGTTTTCTATTTGATTGTATCCAAGTACGTACTTGTCAAGATAAGATTTTTGATTGTTGATAATGTCATCCAGAACTTTTGAGTTATTCTACATATTTTTCTTTTGAATATCCTTTCTTAGTGTGACAATCTATTCTTCCAGGTTTCCAATGATCCTGTCCTTTTCTTCTAGTTTTTCTTTGAGTGCTTATTCAATTCTTTTATCTTCTTCTATTTGAACCTTCAATTTTGCGATCATTTGTTCTAGTTCTTGAGTGTCTTTTTTCTTATCTAGTTATGCTTGTAGTTTCTTGGTTTTCTTCTTTTCTCTTCTGATAACTTCTATGGAACTCATTAATTCTTCTTGGAATTCAACTTTTGCCTCTTCAATTTCTTCTTCGTATTCTTCTTCATATTCTTCTTCGGATTCTTCTTTATCAGAGTCTTCTACTCCCATGAATAGAACTCTCCCTGTTTCACTGTCACTGACTTCATCTTCATCTGATGATGAGATGTCTTATTTGGTGCAACAGTTTTTCTAGAAAAAATTCTTTGTATTTCTTTTACCTTTATATGTTTGTCTGTGTTTTGAGTAACCTTCATCATTTCTCTTTTTCTTATGAGAACATTTGTTAGAAAAATGACCAATACCATCATAATTAAAACAAATTAAATGAAGCTTACCTCTGTACCTACCGTTGGTTCCCTTGTTCAGTCTTTTGACGAAGTTGGACACTTCTTCATCATCTTCCGAGATGTCGTTGTTGTTGCTATATTCTTCTTGTTCCTTTTTCTTTTGCTTTTATCTTTTGGATGCTTTGAAGGATGCTTCTTTTACATCTGGATTTTCCTATTCAGTTCTCATCTCATATGCTATGAAGATTCCATGCAGCTCATCCATGCTTATTGAGTTTAGATCTGATCTTTCTTCTAGTGCTGATATCTTAGGGTTGAATCTCATAGGAACAGATCTTAGTACCTTTTGAACAATTATAGATTCTTAGATTTCTTCTCGCAATCCTATGATTGCATTCACTATTTCATCGACTCGTAAGAAGTAGGCTGCTATATCTTCATCTTCCTTCATTTTTAGTTGCTCGAACTGACCTCTATAAATTTGAAGCTTTCCTGCTTTGAATTTTGAATCTCCTTCATAAATATTTCAAAGCTTGTCCCAAATCTCTTTAGCAGATTTACAATGTGCAACTTTGGTGAATACCGTATCACTGAGACCATTCAAAAGTGCATTTATGGCTTTGTAATTATTCTCACCGNCTATATATATGTCTTCATCCTTATGCTCCAAAAATCATACCTCTGTCCATCAAACTATGGTATTCCATTTTTATACGAGTTGGTACTCTCCATGATCTACCTTTCAATGGTTAAACTAATTTCTGAAGGAACCTGCTCTGATACCAATAATGTTCCAATCATGTGTCAACTACTCATCAACTATGACTCATCCATATGTAGCAACATCATCAACTATACACCTCATGTATGTGCACCAACTCATCAACTACTTGTCTCAACCATGTACTCAACATGTACCCCAACCAAAATCCCTCATCAATTTCATCATCCAAATCTGATTTGTAGCTCTATAATAGACCTGGTGTATATGATCACATTCATGAAAACCTTCTTTAATTTTAAAAACAAGAGACTAGCATTTTCATCAAACTTTTATTTAGTCTCACATGCCTATTTTTGGATTATTCAACAACCCTAACTTGAAGTAATCATAACTTTGAACATGTAATGTATAAAGATCTAAAAATGATACACAATTTTATTCAATGTGTTTTATGCAATTATTCCAAGTTTCACCACTTGGAACCTCTCAGAAAAGGATTTCTAGCAAAAATGGCATACCTTGTAGAATTCTAGCTTATTCTAGAGAGAAACCTTGTAGAGCGTGCCCCACACAAAATATTTTATGAATTGATATGAAACTATTAAATAGAATACTAAAGACTGTCTCCTAACCAAAATTTTTTGTCTCACTAAATTGTGATCTGTTATGAAGACGTTATGACTTTTTTACCCGAAACACCTGATTTTGACTAGTTTCAGGACTGACCACAAACCCTATTTTCCATGGGGTGTAACTCCCGAAATACAATGACCCACAAGCTGAATTTTTTACCACAGATATTTGTATATTTTTTCTCACTTAAATATCAATTTCACAATATGAATCATTATAGAAAAAAAGTTATAGTGAAAATGGTGAGATGACCTATAAATAACATACCCTAGAAAGCACCATCAAAAGAATTTATCCTTCCTTGCATTTCGGCCTTCTTTTCTTCACCTTCACTCAAAATTATGGTTTAGATATCCTTTTTTACCTAAGAAACATATAGATATTCAATATGCTCAAGTGTGATTCAAATGAGAGAGCCTTGCCTCTTATTTATATTCTCCAAGTAGCTTCCTTAAAAACATCTGCTAGGTCACTTGGCCCACTTTCCTTATTTTAGGGTTGGGTCCACTTCTAATTTCTCCATTAAATTTATTATTGAAATAATTTATTTTGTATTCACTTTGAATTATAATACATGCATCACTTCACTTTATTATTTACCTTTTAAATCTCTTAAACCACTTTGATTACTTTGACCTTTTGGGGCTTCTAGATGACATATGAGGGTCCTCCAACTTCGTAAGGTGATAACTCTCAAACCGTGAAGAGTTATGTGACGTTCTACATACCACCAGAAATGGCATGACATGTACTATCCATATAGAATAGTATTATCTGAAAATATATCATAACTCATATTGTTACACATCAAACAAACTTGGGTCCATTACCCAAACCTAGAGTCTTCAACTTCTCATGGCCATAACTCTCTAACCGTGAGGAATTATGTGACATTCTACATACCACCAGAAATGACATGACAAGAACTATCCATATATGATATATTCCCTGACAAATTCACTTTCCTTCATCTCATTATTCCACAATTAAGTATGGGTTCTCTTACTCCACAAAGCGTCTTCCTGTGAGGGATTTCACCATAAGGGGACCACTTTGGAGTTCATCCATATTTACTTCTTATCAACAATGACAAAACAATAATGAGTCATATTTACATCAAACAATATTGGGTCCATTACCCAAACCTTTGTGCTATTGGCCTTTCTTAAAGGGTTGACATCAACGACAACCAAACTTAATCAACATGATGCACATGCTTAGGTGTCTCATTTATTAAATTGATTTACTTATCATGATATTATGACTTGAGATCCTTGGAGGGAATGCTTATTTGTATTTGCAGGAACCAATTGCTGGATAATTTTGTCGGAACAAGCATAGCTTGGGCTTCCATGTGGCTTGAATCCCACATGTGGATGCCAAGGGACCACATTCCATATGAGAGAGACATACCTTCGGATGCCTAGAAGACATTTTGGATGAAATAATCCAGCCCTCACATGCCAAACATTTTTCCTAGGAGAAGAAAAACATCACCTATAGAGGCATGACATCACCTAGGAGGGCTAGATTTTAGTGGTGAGATTACCACTCATTGGCACATGGATGTGTTTAGGAGAATTAGGATTTGACCATGAATAAAGTGACTTGGATTCTTGACGTTTGTATTTGGGAATCATAACCACACTCCTCCAACACCAACCACTTGCTCCTAGTGTCAAAACATCCCCTAAAGGGGTGACATCACTTTGAATTAGGGTTTCTTTATGTGTAAAAGCAAATTTTTAATGAATTGTTTAATTTTTTTTTGTAAAAGGGGAAATATTAGGGTTGTTGACCCATAGTCTTGTGGTTTACCCTGATATTATGTGTACAAACTATTTTGGAGACATTTTTTTATAAATAGAGATCATAAGATCTCATTTCATAACATAACTCTCCCATTGTGAGAAGTATTGGGCTGAAATGTTTGCTACTCTTGGTGATTTTTGTGTTGCTCTCTTGTGGAATGTATTTTTATGAATGCCTCTTGGTGAATGGGTGATGAGGGGTTATGCACACCCCCTAAAGGCTTCATCTCTTCACTCTTGGATGAATTTTGGATGGTAACTAGGGTTTGATATCTCATTTTCTTGGATCAGGTAAGGAAAAATATGCATATGCTATTTATTTATTTCTTACTTTGGTCATTGTTTTTGGAAACCCTAGGGAGGAGTATGCTATATACACCCTCCATAATTCCTTCATCTCTTTGTTAAAGTTTTAATTCTTTCTTTCTTGCAAGGGTTGCTAGGAGGAATACGAGTGTCTAGACCCTCCTAGATTTACCTTAATTTTGGTTTGCATATCCTAGGGATTAAGAGGGTTTACACCCATAGGGTTGTTCTTGGTCTAACGTGTTCTTTAAATACCCCATTCACCCAATTTTAAAGTCACTAATATGAATATTCTTGCAAAGGAGAAACAAAATATTGCATTGGGAAGCATGATTTCTTGTTGTATTAACTTTTTGCAACTTGGGTTTTGTTCCTTGTGCTTAGAGAACCTTCCAGCCACTAGGGCACCCCCTATAAAGGGGTATTTATTTATTCTGTTATGAACATACATATTTAGACATTAGGGCTGCCTAAACCCTAATCTAATTTCGTCAATAACTCTCTAATCAACCATTGAAATCTGCCCAAAGTTTGCACACTTATACTACTTGGTCTAGTGCACGTTTTGGCAAAGTTTGGAGGAGTTTTAGTGGTTGTTTTTATTTATGTATATAGTTGTTTTTTACATCCATAAGGATGATATATATTTCTACAGAAAGTATTTACAACAACCTTACATTTTCATGCTAGTATCTTGATCTTCAATATTGAGTTTCTCTAGTGTTTATCTAGTCTATCTCTTGTATATTTCGCTTGATTTCTAGCACTTATTTAGCAACTCATTGTTCCATTTAATGATGATATATTTTGTTACTAACAATTTCTATTAGGGAAAACAAGCTTATACTTCTTGTCCAATTTATTATATTGCATCATATACTTTGTTTTCTTGTGTCTCGGGCATGTACTTTACTATTTGTAGGTCACTTGACACATTTGGAAACCCTTGAACCTTCCCAAGAATCTTTCCCAATATCCTCACACCACTTAGAATTGACATTTAGGGACATCCTCTTCATCTTTATCCTTTTCCATCTCATTTCCCTCTAGGGTCACTAGGATTTCCCCCATGAGGTGACTACCTCACCTCTAAAGTGTCAGGGATACATGCCTAAGGTGACACTGGGTAGGTTCCCTCTTAGTTGTCACTAATTGGTGGTTGGGTCAGTCTTTTCCCAACCTACAACTTGTTCAATAACATTCACATCATGGTCTTGAGTGGGAGGGGAATTCCTCCCAACAACTACCTTGGGCTAAAACTAGAAAATTTGAAGTAAAAAACAATAAACAAAAATAAAAGTTTCTACAAAACTATACCTAAATTTGTCTTTTTTTTCTTCTTTTTTTTCAAAAAATATTAAGAATTTTCTTAAAATTTCTTTGAAAAAAGTCTCATTATTTTTTTTAAAGTTTTATTTTTTTAGAAAAAATTATAAAACATCTAAAAAAATTTAGGACTTTTATAATTTTCACATGAAAATTTCTTATGTGATTCAAAGATGATCTTGTAAGTGTTGTTTTGGCAAATGGTAATAATTTAAAGAATAACTAACTTGTGAAATGTTAGATTCTCCTCGAATTTATTATCGATGTTTCTCCCTTGTATCTTGCTCCAAATTATTTAATGAATACCGCCCAATATTTCACACAATGTAAAAATAGAAAACAAGACTATGTATATATAACAAAGATGATATAGATTACTATTAGTATAAAGAATGTAATATAAATAAAATGAAGAAGATTGTCTACATATATACCTAAAATTATATAGATCATCGCTATGTTTAATGAATATGGGATAAATAAGAAAAAATGAAAAATATTGTAATTAACAAGTAAATAATGAAATAAAAGAGTACAAGTTGTTTTAAATTTTGAAGGGAAAATAATGAAGGGAAAAAATTGGGGGGAATTTTGGAGGGAAAAATTTGAGGGGGAAATTTTGGAGGGAATATTTTCACGGGGAATCTTGGGGAATATTTTGGGGGGAAATTGTTTTGGGGGGTGATTTTAGAGGGAAAAGATCATTCTTAAAGTTATAATTTTTTCATTAGGAGGGTGAGAATTTGTATCATTCTATGTTCTTAGTGAGAAGTGATGGTTTCATCAGATAAATAAGATTTTATTTCTGAGGCATCAAAAAATTGTTCGCATACCTCTTCTGTTGGGACTAGCAAATGTGATGGGAATGCTTGTAACGCAAATGAGGCATCAAATTTTTCATCTAGTCAGAAGTTTGATCATAGTGAAATCAATGTTATTCAACGGGTTCCTCAGGAAAGTCTTAAATTAGAGGACCTTGAAGGCATCGATGATAAAGAGGAGGACTACAATGGTGATCAATCTATTCAATAGTTTATTAGTAATGAAAATGGTCAAAATGTAGGTCTTCAAGACTATGATCAACATTTAAATGATTGGGATGACAATTTTCCTCCAAGTGAGGATTTTAAAGGTACCAATGAATATTTCCAAGGAAACAATGAATATGATGAAGAATTTCCCTCAAGTGGAAATTATAAAAGTAGTGAAGATGATTATGCCAATGGTGGAAACCCTTTCCCGAGTGGGGAATTTAAAGAAAACAATGTTGGTGGTGATGAATTTCCTCCAAGTGAGTATTTTGAAGGTACTGATGAATATTTTCCTCCAAGTGAGGATTTCCAAGGAACAAATGAGGATGATGAAGAATTCCCCCCAAGTGGGGATTTTAAAAGTAGTGATGACAATTATGAAAATGGTTGACAGTCTTTCTCGAATGGGGAATTTAAAGGAAGTAATGTTGGTGATGTTGATTTTCCTCCAAGTGAGGATTTTGAAGGTACCAATGAGGATTATGAATATTTTCCTCCAAGTGAGGATTTTCAAGCTAGTAATGAGGATGATGAATATTTTCCCTCAAGTGGGGATTTTCAAAGTAGTGAAGATGATTATGCCATTGGTGGAAACTCTTTCTTGATTGAGAAATTTAAAGGAAATAATATTGATGATGATGATTTTACTCCAAGTGAGTATTTTCAAGATACTGATGAATATTTTCAAGGCACTAAGAAGGATGATGAAAAAATTCCCTCAAGTGGGAATTTTGAAAGCGGTGAAGATGATTATGTCAATGGTGGACACAATGTTGATGATGATTTTCCTCCAAATGAGGATTTTCAAGGTACCGATGACGCTGATGGAAAATTTTCTACAAGTGATAATCTTAATGGCATTGACAATATTATGGGTGATGACGATTTTCATTGAAGTGAATATTTTCATGGAACATACAATGACATTGGTGAGGATGGTAATCATTTTTCTAGTGATTTTGATATTCCTCCCATCAATGATGTTATAAATGAAGATGATGATGGACCTAGGAATGAAGATCATGTTCTCAATCATTTAGATGTAACAAATCAAGGTGAATGACTTTCTCTTGTTCAGTCTCCTGACAATATTTTTCTTGACATTCCTTCTGGTGATGAGGAAAACCCTTCTAGTGAGGATGATGAAATAGTGGAGACATTGCAAAGAAACATTGTGTCTACGACTAGGACTAGACATTTTTATATCAATCCAAATCATTCTAGTTATACAAGGTCTAGGAAATAATTTCTCACTAAATCAATTTCCATAAGAGAATTGATTTCAAGTGAATTTTGTCAAAATAATTGTTTGAAAATAGTGGACTACATGTATTCCTTGAATAAAAGGAATACATATTTTCCAATGAATAAGAGCATGCAAAATTAATATTTTATGGGGTGAATTATATCCACCAAGACAAGATATTATTATCACATTGGGAATATTTTACTTTGCAGAAAGGCCTTCAAAAAAATTCACTCAATTAGTAATCTTCATCTATCAAGAATCCAAACAAGGTTGGAAAATGATCCTTCATTTTATTCAAAGGTACATCATGGACAAAATAGTGGGTCATTGATAAACACTACATTTTCATGGATGCGTGATTTATTTTCCAAACATGGAGAGTGTATGGTAGATAGAGACACAATACATATTCCAGATAATTTCTCAAGGAGGGAAATTTACAACTTGTACAAAGGATATGTTGAAGGTGTTGAAGGAAATGGTAATTTTATTACATATGCATATTTTTCAAGAATATGGGAGAAACAATTCAACAATGTTTGTATTCCTAAGAAGTCAAGGATGATGATTTGCAGTATATGTGCTACGCTTAAATCAAGAAGGGATAAATCTAAAGGGGCAGAAATAGGTATGTATTGTTGAAATAATGTAACTTCAAAGTGTATTCTTATTATTATTTGATATATTATTCATTGGATCAATCTGCATTGTGGATTGATTATGTCATATATTGTAAAAGGACCAATTCCCCTTTTGTGGATTGGTCATAATATAATTATAATAGGAAATAGAATAAGTCGGCCCCAGAATATATCGAAGAGGCCCCGAAATATAATAAAGGTGGTTATAACCACCTAAGAGAAGAAGTCAGTCCTGCCAGTGAAAGGACACTCCCACACATACCAGTCTTGTATAAACAAGGAGGTTAGCACCTCACTTAGACACACACTCACTTGTTCATTGAAAGACAAGTTTCAGAGCTACAGTTGGAGAAGAGAGAGAGAGAGGCACATATTTGGGAGAGGACTTTTTGTACTTGTTTGAGTTATCTCTTGGCATTGTATTGGATATCTATATTAAGGAAGTTTTGCTGGGTTTTCTACCCCATGAGGGTTTCCCAAGATAAATTATGTGTCTCTTGTGATTGTGTATTTCTCAGTGATTATATCTTATGCTATTGTTATCTATTGAAATGAAAAGAATTGTAATAATGGATTAAACCTTAAAATGGTATCAGAGCCAAGCTGAAGAGAGCATCTTTCACAAGAGAAAAGTGAAAAATGTCACTGTTGCCATAGATGCAAATTAGGGATTTTTGTTGGTGAGGTATTTTAGCCCTAAAACCATCTAGAAAATTGCACCCTCCCCCAAGGATCATTTTGGCACCTTCAACTCACCTTTTCAGTGGCTAGATCTCCTGGAAAGTGAAACCCTAGTTTCAAAAAGTATCAGAAATACCAGAAAACCAGAGAACCAGAAGTACTAGAAGTACCAGAGTACTAGAGGTACCAGAAAACCAAGAGCACTAGTCTAGAAATCTATAGATCAAGTTTGGATGGGTAAAAGTTGTGTTTTTTCAGATCCAAGCACACTAGGATACTCACCTCAGCAAAGCACACCTCTTGGTAAGTTTAGAATTTGATTTTGAACATTTTCATTTTTGGACATTTTCCCAGTTTCAAGTAAAAGATGTCTGCAAGTGTTAAGCTTGTTGACAATCTAGAAGGTGTGGAAAAATTATGTGCCTAGAAGTGTAGGATTGGTCTCATTATTGAAAATAATGACCTAGTAAGATTCACCAAAGAATAAGTGTCGGAGCTCGTCAATGCTGCAGAAAAAGAAAAGCAGCAAAAGGACACAATCAGGGCCAAAAGAATCATTGCAAATTCAATCAAAGACCACCTGATTCCCTATGTGTCATCAAACAAGACTATGAAATAAATTTTTAATGCTCTAAATAGAATATATGAAGGAAAGAACATAAATCAAAATATGAATATTAGAACTTAGCTCAAGAATACAAGAATGCAAAAAGGAGAATCAATCTAAGAATACTTCTCCAAGATATACCAATTCAAAGAACAACTAGAATAAATTGGAGATATTATAGATGAATGAGAACTTATAATGACAACCCTAAATGGTATCACAAGACCTTAGGATGCATTCATCCAAACGATTTGTGCCAGAACAAAGAAACTAAATTTTGACAGTCTAGGGGAAGAATGCATCCAAGAAGAAACAAGAGTAGCTAACCGAGAGGCTTTACTAGAAAGAGATGAATATCAAGCCCTAGATACTCACACTAAAGGAGGAAGAAAGAAGTATTACTTCTAGAAAGAGACTTACAAAGAGTCTCGACCCCAAAACAAATTCATTCATAAAGAATCTCATCCAAGGAGATTCCAACAGAAAGGACAACGAAAGGAAAGAGATTACTCATCTGTACAATGCTACCACTGTGACAAGATGGGACACATTGCGAAATTTTGTCCATCTAGATGAGAAGAATACAAGAGGAAACAAAATAGGCACCATGTCCATGCAGTTGAAGATGAAGATCCATATGCAAATATGTTAAGAGAACAAATTAAAGAACATGTCTTAATCTTGACCCTCTCTGGATCGGTAACACCTGGAGAGGACACTTGGCTCATTAATAGTGGTGCCTCCAAGCACATGATAGGACAAAGAGATATTCTCTCTTACATTTAATAAAATAAGTTTTATCAGAAAGTGACACTTGGAGATGATTATCAATATCCCATCAAGGGATTGGGAGAATCAAACTACAAGCTTAATTAAGGAAATGCAATGAAGATGAAGGACATACTATATGTACCAGGTTTGACAAAGAACCTACTCTCCATNATCTTTAGAGAAGAAAGGCTTCATAGTTTCCTTTATAGATGGATAAGTTATTATGTGGGATAAAGGAGAAACCTTAAAAGAAGCATTGGAAAAGAAGAAGGTGGATTCTATAAGATAAAGGGTCACTTAGAAGCTACCATGACCCATGCCATTGAGAATCTATGTGAAATTTGGCATAGAAGATTAGCTCACATTAACTACAAGGAGCTACCATACATATGCAAAGCGGTCACAGGTTTACCAGAACTCAAGGTTGACCATGAAGGCATATGCAATGGATGTGCACAAGGGAGGAATGTCAAGAACCCTTTTCCAAAGAGAGACAACAAAGTAGAAGGAGTCCTAGAACTCATTCATTTAGATGTGTGTGGCCCAATGCCATCATCCTCCATTAGTGAGTATGTATATTATGTATCATTTATTGATGATTATTCTCATAAGACCTGGTTGTATATCTTGAAATCTAAAGATGAAGTGTTCAACAAATTCAAGGAATTCAAAGCCTTGATAGAGAATCTTTCTAAAAGAAAGATCAAGATACTTAGGTTAGATAATGGAGGAGAATACACCTCAAAAGAGTTCATGAACTTCTATAAATATGTTGAGATCAAGTGGGAACTCACTACTCCCTATAATCCTCAACAAAATGGTGTGGTTGAAAGAAACAAAATAATGATAATGGAAGTTGTGAAGACCATGATCCATGATCAAGATATTCCTATGTTCTTATGGGGAGAAGTAGCAATGACAATTGTATATGTGCAAAAGAGATTGTCCCATAGTGCACTTGGGTTGAAGACCCCATAAGATATGTTCACCAGAAAGAAGCCAGAGGTAAGCCATCTCAAAATATTTGGCTTCCCAGTATTTATACATATACCGAAAGAGAAAAAAAACAAGCTAGAACCCTCAGGAAATAAGGGAATATTTGTGGAATACGGTGAGGTCTCCAAGGCCTTCAGGATCTATATACCAGGTCACTGCCACATTTATATCAATAGGGATGTGACCTTTGATGAAGATGCAGTGCTCAAGAAATAGAGAAAATGCCATCTTGAAGAGGTATATGAAGAGGAACCCAAAATCCCCAAAGTTGCATAATTAGTGAGGGAGGTTCCCAAAGCTACTGAACCAGTGAGGAAAGTTGTAACTTCCCCTAATGAGGAAATTATAGAAGATCATGATGTAGTAGAGTTTCAAGAACCTCCTCAGATGACAATCTCCCATAAAAGAAAGCCATCTTAGGCTAGAGAGATTATTCAAGATGGAGAGAAATATGGTGTTCTTGAAGAACCATGACACATGTGAAGAGACCTAAGCCATTCTCCAGTTATATGTCTTTGATGTGTGATATCCTAGAAAAGGATCCTACCTGATTTGAAGAAGCCATTCAGAAGAAAGAATGGGCAGATACCATGACAAAAGAATACCAATCCATACTAAAGAATGATATATGGGAAATAGTGATGAAGACCCCCAAACCCTCGGGTCGAGGTCCATGCAGGATTGTTCAAACAACCTCCTTGAGCTGGATCGCTCCTTTGATTCCCTGTTGGAATCTTCAATCTTTGATCCATAGGTCCTTCATGAAACTCCACCTACACAAGCATGCAACCAGTGCGAGCTTCCACCTACACACGGCCTCAGCACGACCACGACCTTTTCCAGAAATGGAAATTCCAGGTTTTGCGAATTCCTGAGTCCTGATGTCGAGAACCTCTGCCTTCTCGATCCTCTGATCTCTGAAATGCCAAAATTTCCCAGCAATACTCCTTCTCCGCTTTTCGATAATTCATGTTTCAAAATTCCATGACTCTAAGTGCATCAAATCTTCATTGTCATCTCGTACTCACGGTAGCCGAAATACTAAAGTACCGAAATGCTCTTTTCGAGACTTCTCGCCCGATGTCTAGATCGCTCCACGTGTCCTCCCACGAATGGACGGTCCAGATCATTTCGGGACTTCACCACTCATGAAGTTGAAAGACTCCCTTCTATGCTTTCTGATGTCTGAATCCCTGAAAAGGAGATCTCACGACATGTCTCATCCTTCCATATGGACGGATCATATTTCTATCACTGTTTTGGGACTTTCACTGTGAAGTTCCCTGATCTCTCGTCATCAGGGCCTCCAAAATCCCGAACTCCCAAAATCCAAAATCCTGATATTCCTTCCCTATCGATACTTTACCAGATTTATCTGCTCTACTTGTATGTGGGCTTCACTCACATGCACCTTCTTCCAGATCCGATGGATTTCGGCAATCTATTTGAGATCTGACGGCCCACGATCTCTCTCGCTTTGTGCACTCTCCCGCTGCTCCCTAGACGTGGAAACTTCAATGATCCAAATTTTCCCCTCGTCCTAATCTGACGGCATCTATGATCTCCTTTTGAGTGTACGCTTTCTTCCCGAACTTGGAAGAATTCCCAAATGCTAAAGGCCTCAACCTTTGATTCTTTTATGTGAGCTCTGCAACCCTTGATCTCGACTGCGCACTTGAAGACATTGTCCCTCCTAAGATTTTGGGATTCTAAACTCTCCAATGAGTTCCTTGGCCTCTATGATTTATGTAGTTATGGCTCTGTGCATGAAAGCACTACCCCTCATGAACTTCTCTCCCTGGATCCTCAAAGGATTCTCCGACTTCTTCCCTCCTTGTAGAGTCTTTGCATGCATGAAGGTGCTATCTCTTCTGATATTTTCCTATAGTTTTGACCTCTAAGGAATTTATCATTTTTCCTTCTCCCTTAGATGGAGAATGTGATGCCCTCCTGGCACTCTCTTCCTCAAGAAAATCCTTGCTGATCTTGCAGGGTATTCAACAACCCTATGAAGATCCTTCCTTGGACTCTTCTTCTATTCCATAACTCAAAAGAGTTCTCTCTGTGTGCGCTGGCACCTACTTAATGCCCTCCTGGGGTATAAATACTCCCCTGCGTGGAAGAGTGTACATACCTTTTGGGTGTAAATACTTCATGGGGTATAAACACGGCTAAAAGTAAAAGACCTATAAATCAAGAAGATAATCAGGCTCCACAACCAACAA
>JASDQU010191042.1:0-10890 GCA_032191745.1 Picea mariana
AGGGTGGGCACCACATAACTATGTCCTATTACAAATTATTCTTCCATGTAAAATGTAAGGAGCGAATAGAGTAGATTTTATTTAAATCAAACTGTTGGGCAACAGAAAAAAAATCTTGTCATGCATGTTTAACCAAGGATCAAATAGCGACTTAAAATCTTGTAGAAAGAGGTTGAATTCATCTATCAATAGTTGTACAGGAAAATGAGTCAATTTAAAAAAAAAAAAATACAAAATAAAATAAAAAAACAATATCAGACATTGGAAAACACCATACAAAAACCTCAAATATTCTATATTCAGATAAACTGGGTTACAAAATACAGTTGAGATTATTTCCCAAAATAGTTTTCTTGAAATAGTTCAACAAATATTCTTTGAAATTTAAATGTGTTTTCCATAATGATTGTGATTGGGGCTCCCGCGGACAAAAAAAGAAAATATGTACAAGAATCAAGCCTGTAGACAGTCTTTTATAGATTTCAACTTGATCATCAAATGCTTTTTTGGTTTAAAAAAAACGAGTTGAATATCAATTTTGGGTCTAGGACTTCATTGGTGCTGCCAGCTAGATCTATCCCAGCTTCTTGAATAGTTTGTCTCTTCTAGATATGGCCTCCCTACATTAGCCTTTTATTCAACATTTCATACTTTTCTAAGTGTTAATTTCCCTCTATCGTCAAAAACTTGGGGTTTAAGGCACCTTCCTTGTAATGTTCCTGGTCATCGACATCTGAGACAACTTAGAGATGTGATTCAAGCCCAATTCAAAGACGAGGGAGTGATTTTATGTCACGTCATATTTGGGGGAAAACAACCCTGTTAGCCAACAAAAGTTGTGACAAAAAAAATTCAAGTATGTTGTGACTGGTATTCTCCCTGTATTCGATCATTTGTTTTGTTGAAAGGCCTACCTGAAGAATTGTATGTTGAATTTCTTTGTTTCATTACTGTAAATTGGAAGGGAGGTTCAAGTCACCTGCAAAATGCTCCTATGTTGAAATATATAGCTTCTTCCATCAACATAGATTTGGTAAGTGTATCAAATGTTGTAGATCACACCAGAATATATCTTTCGTCATAGGGGTGGCAGATATCGTGCCTCACAAAATGGTCTGGAATATTTGGAAGTGATGCCAAATATTAATCCATGCCCAAATATACTCAGAAGGAAATTATAAATTTGGATCCTCATGAAGGTGAGAAACTGTATGCATGTTTGAATCAACATTATAAAATTATAGAACCTTTTATGAAAAAGTTGTAACAAACTTGACAGAAAACGAGCTTCTATCTCAAAGATTGTAATATCCCTCATCCGAACCCAAGCGTAAATATAATGCAAGTGTACTTAAGCTAGTGAGTTGTTTTGACATCATTTTTGTAATGCACCTTTCATGGAAAAGTGCACACATGTACTGCACAGTAAAATGATGTAGTACGCACGTTCCTGGATACCGCACGCAGTAACTAAAGTGCGCGCAATATTGAGATCAGCGAGCCTTTGTGTATATGATATGTATTATAGGTTGTTGAGCCAATTATTATAGGTTGGGATGCTTATGTTTTGGAATTAGGCCAGAGCACCTAGATGTTAAAGGCCAGTGCACCTATTTTGTATATGCCTCATGATTAATATAAAATACATCGCTGCGCATAGACCAACCACGATAAAAGAGATGGGGGATTGAACTCCACCAGTTAGGGAAAGGGAGGGCCAAAATTTAAGGGAAAGGGCTAAGCTAGAGAGGTTAAGCCAAAAAGGAATATTATATTAATATTCCTTAAAAACATAAAGTATGGATAATTATTTTATCCTAAGTTCTAAAGTTGGGGACAAGTGGACCAAAGTAGCTTTCAACATGACAAGTGTCAAGTTGGGGACATGCATACATATCATGGGGACTTAGTTAATTTTCACGCCTTCCATCATTGTTACGGGGGATCTCTCCCATGATTCCTTCCATCATTCAACCAACATTCAGCCATGATTCCATGACCATTTTTCACTCACGTAGTCAGTTACCCTTTAGACATTCATTTCATTGTATCTGAACCTATTTCCATAGCCATTTCCTGTTGGTGTACTTGGTTAGCTTGGGAGAAGGATTGAAGAAGCGGGTTGTCAGGCCCATAAGCAATTGTCTGAGTGAGAGAATTGTTGGGAATTGATTTCCTGAAGGTGCTAAGCTGCAGCTACAGTGCTCTGAGACTTCTGGTCTAGCCTGTTGCTAAAGCCCTGGAAGGGAAGTGGGGCATCCGAAGGACTGTTGAGCAGAGAAGGGGCACACTTCCTTGGGTGGGATAGGCATGTGGGGAATGAGAGACTGTAGGCTGTTAGTTTGAGTAGGCACTTGCGACAGAGTCTTTCTTGTTTTCTATGAGCCTTTAGCCTGGTTAGGAATCCCTTTACCCGAGTGGAGTTTAGTCCTAGCTCGAGGGTGACTCACTGTTGAAAGTGATGAATAGTGTAGTCTAAGGCTGGAAGGTTCATGAATGGTCTACACGCAATTGGTGACATTATTACCAAGATAAGTACCAATTGTGCAATAAATTTACATGTTGCATTGTTATTTACATGCTTATTTTATGGGTTTATCATATGTGTGATTATAACTGTTTGTATGTTTATGGGTATTTCCCTATATATGTTGCATGTTTGTGTTTACTGTTATTTCAGTATGAAATCGTATATTTATAGAATGTAATTGTTTTCTTATGCTTTATATGTAAAGCTTCTGCAAGAGTGTTGTGTGCATATGTTTCAATTGCATGCAGTTCAATATGTATATATGTATTTTTGTATATATATATGTGTGTGTGTGTGTGTATGTGTAAATTTATGTGGCATAGCTTAGTTGAATACTGGGTATGTTATAGTATGTTTCGCAGTGAGAGAATGAAAGTGTTCCCTCATGTAGCGTGGCCTAACAAGAGATGGTCGGGGACGTTACAATATGGTATCAGAGCTTCAGTTCCAACACTGAGCCTGAATGGGCTGGAGAGGTTCATTTGAAGCGAATATTCACAGAATATTAATTTCGAAGTGGCCAAAATTTCAAGTCATGGAGCGTCCATGGTAAATTTTGGCACCGTGTGGTAAATTTGGCACTGCACAAAAAATGTTGGCATGCGGGTGCATGCAGTAAATTGTGACGCCACGCGGAAGAAATATTTGTGTGGATGCGCACACTATATTTAGCATTGTGCGGTGCGCACACACATAGTAATGTGCACGTGGTGTGCACAATATTGCAAAACATAGAGGAATTTGGCTGGTGCGCACACAATATGAGTATAAGTTGTCTCGCGACAGTGTAGTCAATGGTGTGTGCGGATTATTGTGCGTGGTGGGTGCATATTGAACCCTGGCATGGCACAATGCATAGAGCGAAATGCATGTAGAATATCAGTGGGCGATACAAAAACTGTGCGCAGTGGATATTGGCGCGTAATGCAAAAGTAGTGCGCGCAAGTTATTGGCACAATGGAGAAAAAATGCATAGTGGATAAAGGTGTGTAGAAGCATGGTTTACCTTGTGGTGTTCTTGTGCACGATAAATATGGGTGTACAACTTGAATTTTTGTGCATGCGAATTCGTTTGGACAGTGATGAGTCTGAGTTTAATAGAAAATTTGCATGGTATTAGAGGAAAAAGAAACACACAACCACATCAGAGCATTATTTAAAATGAATTCAAGGTTGGTTTGAGAATAAACAAATATAGTCTAAATTGCTAAGCCGAGAGCATCTCAGAGATGAATTCTGGGTTTTATATTCCTCCGATTCAGACAGATGAAAGTGAAATATGAACTTACAAGAAATGCATACTATGAAAGAAAACAAGATTCATATCACCACCAGTTAGAATCTTGTCATCAACAGTCCAAAATTCCCTTCTGCATTTATATATTCATTTTAATCCCAAAATTACAAAAGTCTTCCTACACAGAGGGCAGGTTTCGTTTCCCCTTTTTTCTTCTTCGAGATAATACGTATATATGGAAATAAGCTACCAAAAGGGAATGATTTAAAATAACAGATATCCTACTTTAAGGGGATCATTTAAGAACAAGTATATCATCTTTGGATCCCCTTACCTCTGCTACCATCCGTCCAAAAGTTGTTGAAATGTACTTAATTTTATTCGAGGATGCATTTCATCTTAGCAATCTCCTCCTTTAAAGAATCTAACTAGACCGGTTGATCCTCTCCAACACTTTCAGCTATTTCATTTGTGGTTTCTTTCTTCTGTCACTTTCTTTGTTTCTTCTTAACAACTCGCCTGTTGATGACTAGATCTCTCATAATGGGATTTAGCCTGACTTCCAATTTTGAGTCTGTGGTGGGTTATGTGTGAAATTTAGTCGCTAATATATGCGCAATTACCCTTTCCTTCTTACTCGTAGGAAAATATACCATGTTTCCTGAATAACCGGTCTCACTAGGTATAGCTTTGTCCATGTACCTCAATTTTGTGGACAGCGAAATTCTTTTACAAAGATCAGAAGGTCAAGAAAATTTGGAGATTACTCCATTTATGAATGAGATGATGCCTCCATACTTGAGAAGTGGTAGTTATAGAGTCCAAGTCATGAATCAAAGACAGACTTACATACAAATACGTGGGTTTTCCATGTGCGGTTAATCCATTTCAAATTATTCGCGTTTGAGTTCGATACATGGAAGTGTTCACCTGACATCATACCACTGTGAAGTACAGAACGAGTGAAACAGGGTGATCTAACTAGCCGTTGCCCATTCCACGAGTGGTGGTTTTGACATATTAAAACATGTGACATCGAGACTTTAGCGAAAGTGGTTTTGGAAAACCGCCTTTCGTCCCGATGTATCTCAAGACTTGGGTCTTATCTAAAAATTGTCATGGTGATAACACTAGGAAATCAAAAGAAATAATTCTGATGTACATATAGAACCAACATGGTTCATATTTTTCATGAATTGTTGAATTAGTTAGCCTGATAAGTTTTGATGGCTGCACATTTTGTAGAATTAATAACAACTAGATCAGACTAGATCAGTGTAGAGTCCATAGGAATGGAATAGGCACAGGGGAATTACAGTCAGCAAGATGAGAGCAGAGGGATGGAGGTCCATTTGGGCATTGAAGGAATGAACTCCAATGGACATGGAGATGAAAGGAATGAAAACATGAATATGGTAGAGACCATTAAAAATTTGCAAAAGGATGTCCAAAGCCATAAAGATAATAATGAAAGGCTTATGAAAGCCAAGGAGCAGCGGGATGACTTCAACATGAAGTTATTGGAGGGCTTGAATAGAATAGAAAAGAAATTGGATAAGGAGAGTGGCTCAAGAAAATTTGAACGTCACAAGCCTTCAGATGAGAAAAGATGAGCAAGAAGTGTTAGCAGACATCACCATCACTCCCCGAGACATTCCAATAAGAGAGCAGGCAACAACTCAAGTCCATCCCCTGTCAGAAGGCATAAGAGTTCTGGGGTGGATGAGATAAGAGGAGAAATGAACAAAATCAAACCTCCTATATTTTATGGTGAGCACAAGAAGGATGAAGATGCAAAAACATGGTTCCTAGGCATGATAAATTATTTTCAATTGCATAATTATTCTTCTCATGTAGAGGGTAGAATTTCCATCTATCAACTCAAGGGAAAGGGATCCATGTGGTGGGATCATCTTGTGCAGGTGAAACACATTAAAGAGAAAAGTGTTACTTGGACAAGAAGTATTTTGAGAAGAAATACATGACTAAGAGATATTATGACAAGAAAATTAAATAGTTCTTTGAACTCAAGCTTGGAAGTATGACCATAAATGAATATGAGAGAAGATTTCTAGAACTGCTGAAGTATGTCTCTTTCATCAAGGATGAGACAGTCAAAATTCAAAGGTATTTGTGTAGATTGCCATCATTCATCAGTGAAAAAATACAATATGATGATCCTAATACATTAGAAGAGACCATAAGGTGCGCTAAATGCCTATATGATCAGTAGAAAGCCATGCCAACTTTCCAAAAATCTTGGGAAGAAAAAAAGAAGTTCAAGATGGATCAGAGGAAGAAGGGATCTAAGCATCCATTCTTCAGAAATAATCCACAGGGACAAAAAAATCCTAAAGAACCCAAAACAATTGACACAGGGAGTCAAAGGCCAAGGCAACCACCTATTCAATGTTGGGGTTGTAAAGGAGATCATAGGTTCAGAGATTGTCCTCACAGAGGTGAAAAAGGAAGGATTGTTCACAATGTACAACAAGATGAAATAGTGGAGGACATGGGCAAAAATGTGCCAAGGATATATGAAACCCTGGAAAATAAGAAAGAAGAGTATTAGTCCCACATGATTGAAGTGGAAGGTACAATCAACAACCAAACCATTGCTATTTTAATTGATTCAGGAGCTAGTCATAGTTATATAGATCCTAAGATGGTGGAAAGTTTCCAATTGCCAAGAAGCAAGCATGGAAAATATTGGTTGGTGTAGCTGGCTACAGGAGCCAAAAGAAAAGTTAATGAGATGGTTAAATCATGCCTCATGGACATGAATGGACTGAGCACCAAGGCATATTTGAACATCTTGCCTTTAGGTTCCTATGACTGTCTAATTTGATGGATTGGTTAGACTGACATCATGTTCTCTTAGACTGTCATAACAAAGCATTTACTTGCTTGGATGAGGAAGGGAACCAAAGGAAATTGCAAGTAATTCCTAGGGCAGTAACCATTAGAGAAATTTCATCATTACAGCTGAAGAAATGTTACAGAAAAGCATGTCAAATATTTGCAACTCATATGGAAGAGACACCTAAAGATAAGGTGCCAAATTTGGAAGATTATGCAGTCCTGAAACAATTTGAAGACGTATTCAAGGAGGTAACAGGACTACCCCCAAAGAGAGACATTGATTTCTCTATAAGTCTCATGCCTGGAGCAGCTCCAGTGTCAAAGACTCCTTACAGAATGAGTACACTAGAATTGAAGGAGTTGCAAATGCGTCTTGAAGAACTTCTGAAGAAGGGGTATATATGCCCAAGTGTATCACCTTGGGGTGCCCCGGTCTTGTTTGTGAAAAAGAAAGATGGAACATTAATATTGTGCATTGAATTCAGATAGTTGAATAAAGTGACTGTTAAGAACAAGTATCCTCTGCCAAGGATTGATGATCTCTTTGATCGATTGAAGGATGCAAAGATATTTTCAAAGATAGATCTCAGATCAGGATACCATCAGGTAAGGATTAAAGAGGAAGATATTAGAAATACCGCCTTCAATACAAGGTATGGTCATTATGAGTTCGCAGTGGTGCCATTTGGGTTGTCAAATGCACCAATTGTTTAATCATGTGCTTAATGAATGGTGTTTTCCAAGAATATTTAGACAAGTTTGTCATTGTCCTTTTGGATGACATTCTTATATATTCTAAGTCAAAGGAAGAGCATGAACATCATTTGAGGATGGTTTTGAAAGTATTAAAGGAGCACTAGTTGTATGCCAAATTGAGCAAGTGCTCATTTTATCAAAAACAAATTCATTATTTGGGGCATATCATTTCAAATGATGGGATAGCAGTGGATCCTGAGAAGATAGAATCCATTAGAGAATGGTCAAAGCCAAAGAATGTGACAGAGGTGAGATCATTCATGGTTCTTGTAAGCTACTACAAAATATTTATTGAAGGATTTTCAAATATTGCACACCCAATTACTTCCTTGCAAAGAAAGGGTGTGAAGTTTCAGTGCACACTAGATTGTGAAAAGAGTTTCGAACACTTGAAACAATTATTGACAAGTACTCCAATATTAAGGATTGCAGACCCAAATGTAGACTTAATTGTATGCACACATTATTACATATAGGCTAAAAAATCGACAAACTATTACGACGATTGTGATAAAATCAATTTTTTTGTCGAAAAAAATTAAAAAAAATGAAATTTTACTGTTTTTTTTTAAATTTGTCCTAATAACGTCGGATTTTCGACGTGTTCTAAAGTCGTTAGAAGTACGACACCCAGTTACAATACTTTAATATAGCCATTTTTAGGTCAACATAACGGTCATTGACTTCGAAATGGTCAACCTTAATTTTGGGTTATAGTCGTCGGAATTCCAACAATGACGAATCTATAAATTAGTTAATTCAAACCGAATTTTGACTAATTTGTTATAGTTGTGACATATTTTATGTGTTATAGCTCTGCTAATCTTCGTTTTTATGTGAAGGTTTGCTTGTTGATTAAGAGATTGAACTAATATTTGATCTATAGAGCTTAGTTTTGTGATCATTGTTCAAGGCGTGCAAGAGGATTTTAGACTTTGAAGGTTAGTTAAATATTTTTTTTCTTTTGTCTCCTTTAATATTTTATAACCTTATACGTTTATGTAGATTTTATGTCGTCCGTGAACATGCTAATTTTTCCATGCTTATATGTGACTTGATCTCTTTCCCTAGTGGAACTTACTAATGAATGGGACTATGATAGGTCTCCTATTAATGCCATGGGACTTACTCTAAAGCTAGTAGTAGCTGGATTTCCTTGCCTAACATGCTATTCTATTCTGTCGTTTGATTATGTTACTTGGTTATGGTGAAGCTTTGAAGCTTATGTAGTAAAATATATTGTATGGTTTGGTCTATTGCATTTCAAGAATCGAATAGATCTAGCACATCATCAATGAACTTTATAACATAATCGTCTCAATATTTTGGTTGTGGTGAAGAATGTGGATGTATTATGGACAAGGTGACGATAGATGTTATTTCCCTTGCGCTAAATGTGGGAGCACAAAAGTCAAAAGAATTTTAATACAAATAGCTGTAAGACATTGCAGAACCCATGGGCACGTTGAAGGTGGACTGAACAAATATCATCCCTTGATAAACTATATATTCATTATTATATATTTATATTGATTATATTTGTAAAATTTTGTATTGTTTAAATATTTCTTATGCAGTACACTAATTTTGCATGATTGTTTGTAATTATAAATTCAGGCTAGCCCCCTAAGCGTCTGAACGCGCCAAATATTAGCAGAAATGATGTTGTAGTACAAGGTGCCGAGGAATTTGGAGTGTCGAGTATTGAAGATCAAGTTAATGATCCTATGGAAGAAGATGGCAATAATAACAATATAGTTGAAGACGATGGGACAAATGAATTGATCCAAGACTTGTTTGCTTGACCGGACGAGGATGATGATGAGGACATTAGTGATCTTGACGTACCTCTACTAGAGAAGGAAAAAAAACCACTTTATGAAGGTTCAACAACAAATCTTCTTTCTGCTACATTTTTGTTGGTGAACTTGAAGGTTTTGAATGGTTTGTTAAACATTTGTATGACACAGATCCTAAGGTATGTAATATGGTTCATCATCACGTATACATAAAGGTTGATTTTGTTTTCTTGTTTTTAGTTTTAATTAATGTTTGAAATAAGAATTAAATATTTACAAATTATAACATTCCTTACACTAATTACTTATTTTTTATGTCGTAGATTGTTAGGTGAATTTATGTTACCATTATCAAATATTTTACCTCGCACATACCGAGATTTAAATGCCATTATGAAAGAAATTGGAATGGAGTATCAAGCTATAGATGCATGTCCCAATGATCATATTATATACTATGGACAACATGCATTGAAAACAGAATGCCTGCAATGTCAGACCAGTAGATATTGAACCGATCAACTAACAAAAAAGGTGCCTCGTAAGGTTCTTCGTCATATTCCCATAATTCCATGTTTGAAATGACTATTCTGTGCAAAAGCATAGCACAGTTTATGGATTACCATGCATGTAATAGAAGTGGAGATGGTGTTCTTCGAATGCCTGCAAATGGTTATGCATTTAAGAAAATTGAGGAAAAATGGCCAGTCTTTAAAGATGAACCTCGTAATGTTAGGATTTCATTGGCCGTTGACGGTGTTAATCCATTTGGGGAGCTCAGGTCTATTTACTCAGTGTGGCCAATTTTTGTTATCAACAATAACATTCCTCCTTGGATGTCAATAAAGGGGGAGCACATAATGTTGACAATGGTTGTTCTAGGTATGTAATGTTATCATTAATTTTCCGAATGTAAGATTTCATTTGTATTTCTTATTGCATAATATCTTGTATTTATTTATTTACTTATATATGCACATCACGTTAGTAATTATGTGTAATTTCAAACAATTAGGTAAGTACCAGGTTAAAGATATGAATGTATATATTGAGCCTCTCGTCGATGAGTTACTAAAGTTATGGGTCGGCATCACTATGTATGACGTTTGTAAACCAATAATGCAGAAGGAATTTCAATTCCGTGGAATACTTGTATGGACAATTCATGATGCCCCGGGAATAACACATTTTTGTGGTATGTAACGATCCATTGCACTTTAATTATAATATATAATTATTTGAAGATACCATGCTGCATGTTTTTTAAAATAATCCCCTTCGTATAATTGACATAATTATTAATCCAACTTTTGCAGGTCTTCAAACAAAGGGTAGATTTGCATGTCCAGTTTGTGGTCCTAAGATCAAATCTTGGCATTCAAAAACTTTAGGAAAGGAGGTGTTATAACAACCCTATTTAAATAATTGCTTAAGGTTTATTAAGTTTAATTAATTAAATAATTAACTGTCCTAGTGTATATTAGTTAAATAATGGTTATTTATTAATAATATTAATTAATTAATTAATTATTGTTTAATGTATGTTAATTAATTAATTAATTAACTCATTTAATGTTTGGGTAACGAATTAAAGTTTAATAAATATTATTTTATTTAATATAAAACTTAACGTATTGAGGGATGGTTGGCATTGAATGGAGGGATAAGGTGGTTGGCATTGAATGGGGAGGCGGTGAATGGACGAG
>JASDQU010191043.1:4154-20138 GCA_032191745.1 Picea mariana
TGTGTGGTATTGTACTGTGGTTGGGTAGTGTTATATTGGGATGGTACTTGGTTAAACTGTGGTACATATTAACCTGTCATCATTTCTTCATGCACCCTATGCATGTCTGATGTTATTTCCCTCATCAACTCCATTGTCCTGCAATCCTTGTCATCATGGCCCATGGACTTGAAAAAGTTGGAATATGAACTCTTAAAAACTGTTTGGTATTTTTGCATCATTGCACAATGATATGGATCATGCCTCTGTGTCTTACAGATCTCACACCATAGTCCTCATGTTGGAAAAGGGTTTGGCAATCCTATTACCATGTACTGCATGAATGTTGGGCATTCATTCTTATGATGTCCTTCTATCCTACATGTGGTACACCAAACGACTTCTCGTTTTTCCTTACTCCTATTCTGGTTCAGTTGAAATGTTAAATTAAATTATTCAGATCCTCCTTAATCTCCTCTATTGGTGGATCTATCTTATGATATTGGTTCTCTTCTAGTTGTAAGGTTTCCTACAGAGTGTCTGCCTTAGTTTGAAACTTTTGTTGTCTCAAAGCTTATTTCAAGTGTGGTAGTAGGGAATTCATAGATAGGTGTCTATGTTGCATATCTGTCATGACATACTTCATCTTTCCCTTCAATCATTTGAATCTCTGGTCAATATCCCATATAATTTCCCATGGTTTTTGTCTGATCTCTATCATCTCATTTATGTACTGATCCTCTGAGCTAGGCTTTTGGAATTCAATTATCAACAACTTCTTGATATCCACAATCGTTCTGGTTGTTCCTAGTGGACTCTTTGTAGCTAAGCTCATGTACCAATCCAGTGCATGGTCTCTTAGTGTGATAGCTAACTCCGCAAGTTTTGTATCCTCATTTGTGATCTTATTTGATTCCCATATATTTTTATATATGAACACGTGCTTCTCATGGTCCTCTGATGCCTCTCCCTTGAATTCCATTAACCTGATGGTGGGATCATGTCCTGCCATTGCAAACTGTGTTGGACTACTACCTCCACGTCGTGTAGATCCTTGACTAATGATTCCTGAACTATCTCCCCCATTTTTTTCTCCCTATATAGATGTACTTCCTGATGCATTTCTTCCACTGAAATTTAGTTGTCTAAACCTTGGTGTTATGTTTGGTGTATTGGTCACACATGGGTTGATGGGTTCCATAATGACACTGACATGGATAAGCGTTCTACCTTTGGTTCCTGCCCTTGGACCTCTTGTATTCCTTTAATATTCCACGTGCATGACTTCCTAAATATTCTCCACAGCCCAGGGATCCTCTACCTCTTCTTTATCACTTTTCAAGCCTTCCCTCATGGCTATGGCTCTTTTCTTATTGTTAATCTTGTATTGGTAGGGTGATCCACTGTCCATTCATCCAGTTGTTTCCATGGTCTTATTGATATGTTATTCCTCCATCATGATTGGATCCAAGGCCTCATCCTTCTTTCCTTTATCTATCTCTTCCTCCATTTCTTTGTCTCTTGTCAGTGCTTCCCCTCTTCCCTCATGCACGCAGGGAAGTTTAGCTGTATGATGTCATTGTCATTACACCTTTGTTATACAGTAAAATCTTGATGGAAGTATACAACGATATGATATACCTAGATATAGGTCCCTTCAAGAACTCTTA
The DNA here is from genome assembly GCA_032191745.1 of Picea mariana. Taxonomy (NCBI): domain Eukaryota; kingdom Viridiplantae; phylum Streptophyta; class Pinopsida; order Pinales; family Pinaceae; genus Picea; species Picea mariana. The sequence continues at coordinate 5,804 of JASDQU010191043.1, forward strand.
CTCTGCTACGATGTAATACTTTGCAGTATCTACTATAAATTCTATGATAAATCCTGAAACAATGTTGTCTAACCAGAAATCCACTACACGTGTAAATTTATTTTCAACTTGTTGTAACTGTGCGATCACCACATAATTCTAGTCTAGATGTCTGATCCGATTTGTAGGTTGGTTTTATTTCAACCTCAATATCCACTCATGCAACACATGTAGGAAATCAGAGAAAAATACTTCATGCAAGTCGCTAAATACGTACTTGTCCAAATATTTACGCGGTGTTAACTTCAGGTTTCTGTTATCTTTTTGTGCAAATTCCATCTCATGTTTTTTCAATCATATATTGATCTACGCCTTCGTTGGGTTCCATGGTCTAATCATCCCCTTTTACAATATCATTGTTTTTAACGTTTCCTCACCAGATATGACATTCTTGTCATGATTCTTCAGTAGATATCATTAACTCAATCCCATTATGTTCCAGCCAAAAAGAGAACCATTTTTTGGTTACTTCTCTCTTGCTACCCTTCTTGGGATTCCCTAGGTTCAGGTCTACCATGATTTCCAACAAAACCCCTTTAAAACTATCGGCCCCTCTGGTAAACCAGAAGGCAACACAGTTCATAGTGTGCACCATGCAGTCTCACTCAAGATAGTTATATTGGTGGCTGAAACGCTCAAGTGCTTGTAGCCTAGGAATGAGTGGAGATTTGGGATTAAACTATGTGATCTTCATTTGTTAATTTAACATTAATCTTATTCATGCATGTAAAATAACATATCTAATTAGTCATTCACGCATTTGTCTAATATTTGATAATTGACAGTAAAGGGAATACACAATATTTAATCACATAACAAATGATCTACTGTGGTTCAGCCCTCCTGGGCTATGTCCACAAATATTTGGTTGTTCTTCTCTTTTACTATGGTGTCTCCAAGACTACAACTTCCCACACATTACAATTCTCCATCAAACAAGTCAATATCTACAATGAGGCAGACTGGATCACACTAGGATCCTCAGCATGTGATATAACCCTTAAGAGCTACCTTATTCCCCCTCCTCACCTCAAAATCTTACAAAATAGATTGGACTTATAGTCATTCTATATTGGAACGACATAGTAACAATGACTAACCAAAAAGGAATCCATACCTAGAGCTCCTAGGTACCTACTTATACATGTTTTTGTCTTACCGTCCATTACATATTCTTACCAAAAACATAACCCTATCATGGCTAGGTCTTATTGAATGTTTTCCTCACATGATTTCATCTTCTGCATGCACATTTGTCTTGAACGTGCTACTTTTCCCGCCTCTACATCTACTCCCACATCGTTCTTTTTCCCAAAACTGGGCCTGTGCCCAACAAGTTTCCTTCAGATGAGGCAAGTCTTGAATCTATGATTCTGGATCCTCAACCTCTTTTTGAACTTGAAGCTTTACTGGTGGTTACCAACAAAACCATTTTCTTGAGCCTAGCAATGGGCTCTGCCTAGAGGACTACTATGCATAAGCCACAAGGATGTGTGGTCATCTATACATATTGTACTTTTATGTTTTCTTGTTTTCAAGTTTCTTATCCCATAATAATTGTTTATATTAGAGTTTTTCTATATTGGACTTATTAACTTTTGGGTAAGTGTTTTTTCTCTTCTATATAGGACTTTAGAAATATTTAATTTAGTACCTTTTCATTCCATGTTGATCCATTATGATAGGTAATGATATTGAAATTGACATATAGGTTAGATTTTCCCCTTCATGCATTTTTGAATTATCTGTTTTCTGTTTCATTTTTCCTTATGATCGACCCCACTGAGTTGCGGCATGTAACCTTCTTTTCTTTTTAGAAGTGTCATAATTTATGTGCTAGAGACTATCTTCCATGGGTGCTCTCGTTTAGACCCCATTTTCATTTTGGTGACTATACTGCAAGTTTTCTATTAGGTATGGGAATCTTGTTTTTTCCCACCATGACTTTGCGTTGAAGTTGCATATCTTCTTCTCAATATTTTTCTGGACATTACCTACAGGAATTCCCCTAACACATGCTTAAACTTATGTCAACACCTCTTCATATTCTTCCACAAGTATCTTTTTTATTACTGGCATGTAGGCTAGGTTCATTTCCACCTGCACAATGCATTTCTCTATATCATTCACATATATTCCATAGGATCCATCCCATTTATTTTTGGCATCATACCTTCAAGCTGCTTTAAAGGTGTTGTTTATGAATGGTAGATCTTACCACTTCATGGGTGTCCTAGTTAGTACCTCACTAGAATTTTTGACACCCATGATATAGTTGTTTCAGTAGGCTTATAATACTTTTTTAGTCTCTCCATATCTTTGCGTTGAGGCCTCATGACTTCCTCTCAATATCTTGTTGGATGACCTATTACTATGATAAATCTTACCCTGTAGACATGATAAGCTCCCCTTTGAACCAAGACCCCTATATTTGGTCCAAATACATAAGTAAACAAATGGTTTCTAATGTCCCTATAGATCTAACTCAATCAATCAACAAAGAGAGAAGAAGACTTTGGTGTACCTTGTTGCGATGTTTGTCCTCACTGCTCCAATCCTTGGGCTTGATATCCAGTCTCCTCAATGTAACTGAAGTCCTGCAAAGACTAGAAAATGAAATCTTCCTCCTGTCAACTGTTTGCATGTCATCCTATATTCCCATAATGTTGATGGTATATTCAAATCCCAATCATCCCTATTGACATTGCATATTTTTGTCAATGCAATCTCTATGATCTTGTTAAAGGCTTCCACTGTGCCATTTGCTTGAGGGTGATATGGTGTACTCTTTTGATGATAGATTTCAAACTCCTCAGTCATATACTTGATAATACTATTGATTAAGTGAGTGTCTTGGTCACTCATCAAAATCCTTGTTCATCCAAATATTTTACTGGTGTTGCTTCTGTGCTACAATCTTGTTGTGTCTATGCTAAAATATTTTACTGATGTTGCTTCTTCCCATCTCGTTAAGTACTCTGTTGCAACAATGATATACCTTTTTCCTGACGTCTTTTTTGGTGGCTTAATTGGGCCCACAAAGTCTATTTCCCATTTGTGAATACTTGCAAGGTTACTTGTGGTCATAGGGGCATATCATCCTGTCTATTAGGTTTTCCAACCCACTGACATACATCACATCTATGGGAGTAGTCCTTTGCATCTCTGTGAATGGTCAGACACCATAGTCCTGCACGCAATACCTTTTGCGCAGTAGATTTTCCTACATAATGTCCTCTAGTTATTCCCTCATGAGCCTCTGCTTAAATCCTAGGCCTTTCATGTTCTAGTACACATCTTCTCAAGATGTTGTTTGAACCCATATTGTATAAGTGTTTTGCAATCAATTGATCGTATGCAACTTTGACTACCAGATTTTTCTTCTACACACTGTTGAATTCTTGTGGCACAGTCCCTGTACTCAAATATTCAATGATTTCAACAAAATATTCATCAGCTACTTGGAATGAAAATAATTGTGTATCGGGGAATTTGTCCTCTAAATTTGTAGGTTCCTCTCTATTGATGATCCTTGACAGGTGATTGGGTCCTGCATTCAACTTCCCTGGTTTGACTATCACTTCGACGTCAAATTCCTTAAACAACAGTAACCATTTACAGATTCTCCCCCCCAACACTAGCTTATTGACTAGGTACTTGAGGGTAGAATGATCTGCGAACATTTTAAATTGTTTCCCAAGTAGATAGTGTCTGAATGTTTGTAGTGCATATACCATTGCTAGGTCTTCTCTCTCTGTAGTATTGTAGTTATTCTCTGAATTTGATAGTTTCCTTCTTGCAAATGTTCTAGGATGTTCTAACTCTCCCACTCCTAGTTGGGCTAGAATATCTCCAAGTGCTATGGCAGATGAATCTACATGCACATGAAATGTCTTTTCCTAGTCTGGAAATACTAGTATAGGTGTTGTGACCATTTTTTCTTTTAGAGTGTCCAAACCTCATTGACATTCCTCATTCTACTGGAATTTACTATCCTTCTTCAACAATTTCTCTATCGACACAGGATCTTTGCATACCCTTTTATGAATTTCCTATAGTAGCTTCCGTGTCCTAGTGTTTCTTCTAAATGGCATACTGATTTCGATGGTGTTAAGTTAACAATGATTGGAACCTTTGCAAGATCCACTAATATCCCTTGTTTACAGAATATATGTCCCGATAATATTCCAAAAGGTTTCCTAAAGATGAACTTATTGATATTTAGTGATATCTGACACTTCCTGCATCTTTCCAACATCAGCCTTAACATCTCTACATGATCTTTCAACAAAATATATACGGTCCAATCATCTAGATACACTTCTAAAAAATGATGGATAAATTCTTTGAATGCAACTATGGATACTCCTGATAATATTGTTGGTGCGTTCTTTAGCCCAAAATGCATGACTTTGTACTGGTATGATCCCCATTCTATGGGAAAAGTGGTCTTGTACCTGTGTTCTGGAGCTATCTCTATCTTATGGTAGCCTGAGAATCCATCTATGAATGAGTATGCTTCCTGGACACCAACATTCTATAATACGTCATCTATGAAAGGGGTGGGAAAAGGGTCATGTAAGAAATAATCATTCAATTTCTTGAGATATACAAAGATCCTTATCCCTCCTTGTTTATTTTCTTGTACTACCATAGGGCTTATTCATTTTGATTCTTGTACTGGTTTGATGATTCCAACTTCCATTTTTTGTCAATTTATGCTTTTACTTTCTGCTTATATATTGGGTTTAGTCTATAGGGTCACTGCTTGATAGATCTAGACTCAGGTTTGAGAGGTATATTCATCTCTCCTATCTCTCCTACTTTTCCTTTCATCTCTATAAATTTTTTTGGGAACATGTCACTATACTCGCGCAAAAACTCTTCTATTCTTTCTATTGTTTGTTCATCCTAGTAATCTCCAATACTAGCCATTTTGGGATTATCATTTGTCCCAATCTTTACATTCTTCACCTTGATCGGTGCAACAAATACTTTTGATGCCAGAGATGGACCTTCCCCTTCTCTTTCTCCTTCAATTTCTTTAATTTGAATGTTGCGTGGGTCATGTTCATCTGGTGCTTCTTCCTATACATGAGAGTATGATAGTAGTTATTTCACTATCTTTTTATTCTTTTGTTGGAATTATGTTATGAATTCAACCTCTAGTTCCTTAATAAATATCACCCCTATTATTTGTTTAAGTTCTTAATAAATTTTGGGGTTCTCATGTTCAAATGAGAAAGTGACTATAAAATTTTGTTGTAATGATGTCCATTCTACAGTTCCTCTTCGTTGTTCCTGGTGCACGTACCAGTTTTCAGGAATTCCTTCTAGTATCTGAATAAAGTGATGAGGCCATTCTTCTGGTGGTGTCATTTTACATAGTGTTCAATTGGTGTTCCTTGTCCATCATATCTCTTCAGTTCCTTTCTTACATGTTCTGTGCCAAATATAATGTGTAGTAATTGCTTACATTGGTACCAGTACTTGGATGTCTCTTTGTGCACACCCCACCATCTTGCAGGTGTTTCCTTGAGTGCTATGTCTAGCGCTAAGAGCCTCTGATTTTGTAACACTTCATATTCATATCTTGTTAGGAATTCTTCTAAGTCATTCACCCCATGAAAACCGGGAGGTTATCTTATCTCTGTACCTACCCATCTTACTGTGCAGTCTATTCTTGTGCACCTTCTTGTAGATACTTCACGTAATCTCTGCTTCCAATTATCCAAACCTATATATGATTCTAAAGCACATGATGTGATGCTTCTCCATCTGAGTACTGCATTTACAGTTGGATTTACATAATCTTCTTCTCTCACGGTGGTTCTGTATAACTAGTTTATTTCCTCCAGGTCTAAGCAAGTGGGTTCTACAAACCTTTCTTCTCCTGATGGGTCTAGTGGCATAACAAATCTGTATTCTCCTTACTCGAATTTCATCTTCCTTGTCTTCAAATTGATTATGGACTAGTTGTTAAATGCCCAATCTAAGCCAAGCAATGTTGGATAAGGTGTTGTGCCATCCACTATTTCTATCACTTCAAAATCGACTTTAGTGCACACTCCATCCGTATCTATTGTCACACCCTTTAGCCTTCCAATTAGCAGAACCCTATGTTGATTTTCTAGTTTCAGCTAAACATGTGAATATCCTAATCTGGGCTCTCCCATACATGACCATGTCTTCTTGGGTAACACATTTACTTCAGGGACTAAATCTAGTATAATATCCCCCATGTTGAAATCTCCAATGTTGGCATTTAGTTTGAATTCTCTACTTGTCCTCCTCCTTGTATGCAAGTGATTTGTTGTTGTTACATATTTCTAGAATATTTTGTAATAATTTAATAGATGATGGATGATTTAGCAGTTTAATACATGATTGCAGAAAATCCTTTATGGTACATACTTGTCCTAGGGGTTATGATTCATTAGTGTGATCCAGCGATGAAGGCATATCGTACGTTGTTACATCCTGAGTATGTTGCACAGTTGATTTAGATGCAATGTCTGGCTTCAATATTCTTTTTTGGCTTGCTTGAATAGCTCATTTTCATTATGTGCATCAAACCGCTTGTGTGGTTTTGCATTTTTCTTCACCCATTGGTGTTGTGTTGGATCTTGTCTTACTACATCATCTCTTGTTTTAACTCCTCTGTGGTTAACTATGTTGATATTTCTTGCATCATCCCTTACTTCTGAAGAAATCCATTGAATGTTCTGATTGTTCTGATTCCTCTTTTCCTAGATTTTCCCCAATAGGGTCAAACAATATTCTGTGTCATGATCCGATGCAAAACAATACATATGTGTCACAGGTGGAAGTGGACATTCTCTTTCATAGTGTCACGGTATTTCAAATTTATGGAATACCACTGGTCCTCTGCCTCTTTTCAAGCCTTCTCTACCTCGTCCTCCACCTCTGTAGCCATCTCGATCTCCTTGTGGGGTGTTGTACCGAGGAACTTGATTATACTGCATGAGATTATACTATGGCTGTGCTATATTGTACAATGGTTGGGTAGTGTTATATTGGGATGGTACTTGGTTAAACTGTGGTATATATTACCCTGTCATCATTTCTTGATGCATCCTATGCGTGTCTGATTTTATTTCCCTTATCAACTCCATTGTCCTAAAATCCTTGTCACCATGGCCCACCAACTTGAAAAGGTTGGAATATGAACTCTTAAGCATTGTTTTGTATTTCTGCATCATTCGACAATGATATGGATCATGCCTCTGTGTCTTACAGATCTCACACCATAGTCCTCCTGTTGGAAAAGGGTTTGGCAGTCCTGTTGCCATGTACTACATGAATGTTGGGCATTCATTCTTGTGATGTCCTTCTTTCCTACATGTGGTACACCAAACAACTTCTCATTTTTCCTTACTCCTATTCTGGTTCAGTTGAGATGTTAAATTATTTAGATCCTCCTTAATATCCTCTATTGTTGGATCTATATTCTGATATTGGTTCTCTTCTAGTTGTAAGGTTGCCTGCAGAGCCTCTGCCTGAGTTTGAAACTTTTGTTGTCTCAAAGGGTATTTCAAGTGCGGTAGTAGGGAATTCACAGATAGGTGTCTATGCTTCATATCTGTCATGACATACTTCATCTTTCCCTTCAATCTTTTGAATATCTGGTCAATATCCCATACAGATTCCCATGGATTCTGTCTTATCTCTATAATCTCATTCATGTACTGATCCTCTGATCTAGGCTTGTGGAATTCATTTATCAACAATTTCTTGATATCCACAATTGTTCTGGTTGTTCCTGGTGGATTGTTTGTAGATAAGCTCATGTACCAATCCAGTGCACGATCTCTTAGTGTGATTGATAACTGTGCAAGTTTTGTATCCTCATTTGTGATGTTATTTGATTCCTAGATCTTTTTATAGATGAACATGTGCTTCTCATGGTCCTCTGATGCCTCTCCCTTGAATTCTGGTAACATGATCATGGGATCATGTCCTTCCATTACAAACTATGTTGGACTACTAACTTCGCACGGTGTAGATCCTTGACTAATGCTTCCTGAACTATATCCCCCATTTTTTTCTCCCTATATAGGTGCACTTCCTGATGCATTTCTTCCACTGAAATTCATTTGTCTAAACGATGGTGTTCTCTCTGGTGTATTGGTCACACATGGGTTCATGGGTTCCATAATGACACTAATATGGATAGGATTTCTACCTTTGGTTCCTACCCTTGGACCTCTTGTATTCCTTTCATATGTCGTGTGCATGATTTACTCAAACTTCTCCATAGCTCGGGGATCCTCTACCTCTTCTTCATCACTTTTCAAGCCTTCCCTCATGGCTATGGCTCTCTTCTTATTGTTAATATTGTATTGGTACGGTGATCCACTATGCATTCTTCCAGTTGTTTCCATGGTCTTTTTGATCTAGTATTCCTCCATCATGATTGAATCCAAGGCCTCCTCCTTCTTTCCTTTATCCATCTCTTCCTCCATTTCTTTGTCTCTTGTGAGTGCTCCCCCCCTTCCCCCATACATGCAAGGAAGTTTAGTTGTATGATGCCATTGTCATTACACCTTTATTATACAGTAAAATCTTAATGGAAGTATACAACGATATGATATACCTAGCTCTACGTACATTTAGGAACTCCTACTCTGCTATGCTATAAGACTTTGGAGTATCTACTGCAAATTATGTGATAAATCCTGAAACAATGTTGTCTAACTAGAAATCCACTGCACATGTAAATTTATTTTCAACTTATTGTAACTATGCGATCTCCACATAATTCCACTCTAGATGTCTGATCCAATTTGTAGGTTGGTTGTATTTCAACCTCAATATCCACTCATGCAACACATGTAGGAAATCATAAAAAAATACTTCATGCAAGTCGCTAAATACATACTTGTCCAAATATTTACGTGGTGTTAACTTCAGGTTTCTGTTATCTTTCTGCGCAAATTCCAGCTCCTGTGTTTTCAACCATCTATCGATATCTTCCTTCATTGGGTTCCATGGTCTAATCATCCCCTTTTATAATCTCATTGTTTTTAATGTTTCCTCATCAGATATGACATTCTTGTCATGATTATTCAGTAGATCTCATTAACTCAATCCTATTATGTTCCAGCTGAAAATAGAACCATTTGTTGGTTACTTCTCTCTTGCTACCCCTCTTTGGATGACCTAGGTTCAGGTCTGCCATGGTTTCCAAAAAAACCCCTTTAAAACTATCGGCCCTCTGGTAAACTAGAAGGCAATGCAGTACACAGTGTGCACCATGAAGTCTCACTCAAGATAGTTCTATTGGTGGCTGAAACGATCAAGTGCTTGTAGCCTGGGAATGAGTGGGGATCTGGGATTAAACTATGTGATCTTCATTTTTTAATCTAACATTCATCTTATATTGAATACTCTGTCATTATTATTCATGCATGTAAAAGAACATATCTAACTAGTCATCCACGCATTTGTCTAACATATAATCATTGACAGTAAAGGGAATACACAATATGCATTCACATAACACATGATCTACTGTGGTTCACCCCTCCTGGGCTATGTACAAAATATTTGGTTGATCTTCTCTTGTATTATTGTGTTTCAAAGACTACAACATCTAGCGCATTACAATTCCCCATGAAACAGGTTGATATCTACAATGAGGCAGACTAGATCACACCAGGATCCTCAGCATGCGATCTAACCCTCAAGATCTACCTTATTCTCTCTCCTCAAATCAAAATCTTACAAAACATATCAGGCTTATAGTCATTCTATCTTGGAACAACATAGTAACAACGACTAACCAAAAAGGAATACAGACCTAGAGCTCCTAGGTACCTACTTATACATGTTTTTGGCTTACCAGCCATTACATATTCTTACTAAAACCATAAACCTATCATGGCTAGGTCTTTATGAATGTGTTCCTCACATGATTTCCTCTTCTTCGTGCACGTTTGTCTTGAACGTGCTACTTTTCTTGCCTGTGCATCTGCCTCCCACGTCATGCTTTTCCCCAAAACTGGGCCTGTGCCCAACAAGTTTCCTTCAGATGAGTCAAGTCTTGAAGCTATGATTCTGGATCCTCAACCTCTTTCTAAACTTGAAGATTTATTGGTTGGTTACCAAATAAACCATTTTCTTGAGCCTAGCAATGGGCTCTACCTCGAGGACAACTATGCATAAGTTGCAAGGATGTGTGGTCCTCTATACATATTGTACTTTTAGGGTTTCTTGTTTTCAAGTTTCTTATCCCATAATAATTGTTTTTATCAAAGGTTTTTTATATTGGACTTATTAACTTTTGGGTAAGTGTTTCTTCTCTTCTATATAAGACTTTAGAAACATTTAATTTAGTACCTTTTCATTCCATGTCGATCCATTCTGATAGGTAATGATATTGAAATTGACATATAGGTTAGATTTTCCCCTTCATGTGTTTTTGAATTATCTGTTTTCAGTTTCATTTTTCCTTAGGATCTACCCCACTGAGTTGTGACATGTAACCTTCTTTTCTTTTTAGAAGTGTCATAATTCATGTGGTAGATCCTATCTTGCATGGGATCTCTTCTTTAGATCCCATTTCCATTTTTGTGCCTATACTGCAAGTTTTCTATTAGGTATGGGAGTCTTGTTTATTCCCACCATGACTTTACGTTGAAGTTTCATATCTTCTTCTCAATATGTTTCTGGAAATTACCTACAAGAATTCCCCTAACATATGCTTAAACTTATGCCAACACCTCTTCATATTCTTCCACAGGTATCTTGTTTATTACTGGAATCTAGGTTAGGTTCATTTCCACCTGCACAATGTATTTCTCTATATCATTCACATATATTCCATAGTATCCACACCATTTATTTTTGGCATCATACCTTCAAGCTTCTTTAAAGGTGTTGTTTAGGAATGGTAGATATTACCACTTCATGGGTGTCCTAGTTAGTACCTCACTAGAATTTTTGACACCCATGCTATAGTTGTTTCAGTAGGCTTAGAATAATTTTTTAGTCTCTCCATATCTTTGCATTGAGGCCTCATGACTTCCTCTCAATATCTTGTTGGATAACCTATTACTGTGAGAAATCTTACCCTCCAGACGGGATAAGCTCCCCTTTGAACCAAGACCCCTATATTTGGTCCAAATACATAAGTAAACAAATTGTTGCTAATGTCCCTTTACATCTAACTCAATCAATCAAGCAAGAGAGAAGAATAATGTGGTGTACCTTGTTGCGATGTTCATCCTCACTTCTCCAATCCTTGGGATTGATATCCAGTTTACTCAACGCAACTCAAGTCCTGCAAAGACTAGAAAAGGAACCCTTCCTCCTACTGTATATTATAAGACATATTATATCTATCTATGAAGACTAAAACAACAATAGACAAGTAAATTTAGAAAACATGAACTTGAAGAGAATAGGCCAAGTTAATATTAATTTGAAATCCAAAGAAAGCACTTACAAAGCATGATTTACAATGCAAAAATCTTATCCAATATATACTCCTACAACCCTTGCATGAGCCTTGAAATCAAAATGTTGATTCGTCTCCCAATATCAAAGGTTTGACATCTTAATTCTCCCCCCATCTCACCTTGGAAATACCTTCAATCTATAGGTTTGAGAGGCTCAACCACAATGAGGTAATTTTGGAATTCGTTGAGGATATGGCTCCATAAGTTGGGATTTATTCCTAGGATAGTGCCATAGGATAGGATTCAACCCAAACCAACATTATCTCCTCGGAATTGGCCCTTACAAAGAGGTGGTATTCTCCTTTATTTCCTCTAACCAAAAGTGGATCTCCTCCTTAGTTAGAGATAGAGCGAAAATGTCCAAAAGTGGCACTCCCTTAACATGTAAAGGGAAGCATCGGTTCTCCCTATACATGGGAAGGGGGGCGCCACCCCTTCATAAATTCTCAAAAAATGGTCAATTTTACAACTAAAAGGAATGTTTTTGGCCTTGAAATGATGTGTTTCTTCCTCCAACATGACTTAGGGGTCATGGAAAATTTCTTTCATGATTTTAATGAGTCGAGACACTTGGAAACGTGAATGTGACACTTGCTCAGGTGCATACAACACTTGTTATAGTGCATGTGACACTAAACAAGTTGCATACATGACTTTGTGACACTTAAGTGTGAAATTTTGGAGTGTAACACTTATCCACAAGAATTCAAATTTTTTTTTGAGTTATAATTGCATTTCATATTAACCATTCACACTTATAAGACTATTTTTGGCTTCATATTTCCATTGTTGAACCATTTTCTTATGCATTCCTACTAGTTAGTAGCCTTGCGATTTATTACTTTGTGACTCGACACCTTAACCTTGGAGGAAACACCCCCTGAGTGTCCTTATCCTGTATGAGGTTTCTTGCATTAAGCATAGGTATGTTCCTTGTGATTTGGAACTAGTATGCGACACTCATCTCCTCCACTATATTATAGAATTATTTTATTCTTTTTTTGGAGTTAATAATATTAAAAAGACAAAAAAATAAAAAATAAATAAAAAGAAGGGGGGAAAACACCTATCTCTTTTGTTGGCAACATTCTTTTCTCCCTTGAACAAAGCACAATCTTTGAGTCAGTGTCAATGTTTTGTGTTTAGTATGGAATTAGGAGACTTTTTCTCCTTTTTTAATATAATATCCTCCAATTGGTTATTCTTCCAACCATATCGAGTGTTTTTTGATTCCTCCTGTATCATAAATGTATCCCATTTTATAATCCATGTTTCCTATGTAACATAATGTGTCGTGTTTTTTTTCAATGAAAGTTTCAACTTAGGTCGACCATTCTGCATAAAGTATATAACCTTTCAATTTGGACTTCCCGTGTCAGTCAAGTACATCTCATCATCAAAAGTATGTTTGTACTACACTCTAATATAGAAGTTTCCCATTGACTTCTTGATGGTAGGTATGCTCTTATTGAATCAAACGCATTACTCTAAGAGTATGACCTAGAGTTACAGCTTGGGTCTATTTCCATTATTGATAAGTTTCCTTCCAGTCAGTATATGACAAACCATCATTGGTCATTGATTGAGAAATTTACCTTGTGTTCGAAGTCAACAAAAATCCTCACACATAGGGATTTGTGCGATACCTTGGTTTCCATATGATTCCATTGGTGGATTCCTCATATTTGTCAGTAGTCTCCATTATTGGCTATTATTCAAAGATTATTTGTCGTGCACTATTCCATCTAGTGCATGTTGGAGTCATACCTCAGTGTGGTATTTAAAATCTATTTGTTCGATTCCTTCCAAATATTTGGCCTTCTGCTACCCCTTCTATTGGATGATGGAGGATGCCTTAATTCCTTCCTTCCAATGGATCTCTTCCTATATACTTCAACACATATTGCTTTGGGACAGGGATCTAGATTTATTTTTGGTACTTTGGGGATTTTAGTTATCAGTGGTAGGTTCCCTCTCTATTGATAGTGGGAATAAAACAATATCCCCTAATCGATAGTTTCTATGAGGTGTTAGACACTAGCTCATCTATTCACACTTTTTAGATTATACCATGGTACCTTGAAGCCCATTATCATCATCAATGGGTCGTATTGTGTTTGTTAATGGTATCCATCAATGATCGGTGATCAAACGATGTCTCTTTATGTTCCACCCCAACACATCTATTCACATGGTTGTTGATTATTATTATTATTTATATGTCTGAGTTTGTGTCTTTAACTTGTTTGACCCAGGGTTCATGTCTACTGGGTTTCTGACAAAACCTCTAAAACTATCGGCCCTCCTGGTAAACCAAAAGGCAATGCAGTGCACATAGTTCACTGCACAGTCTCACCCGAGATAGTCTTAATGGGTGGATGCAATACTCATGTGTTTGCATCCCAGGATTGAGTGGAAATGTGAGAAATGTGCACTGAGAGTTCTATTTAAACTTATTAACGCAATAAACTGTCATTCATGATTATGCATGGAATATAATCAGCTCATTCATTTATCATATCAACAACTACTGAAAATAGTAAGAAAACACATGAATTCAATCATATAACACATGTTTTACCATGGTTCACCCCCTCCTGGGCTACATCCACAAATATCTGGCTGCAAGCTCTTTTATTATAGCATTTCCAAAACTACAATCTCACTCTTTACAACTCTTTTTATTCAGGTCGATATCTATTGTGAGGTGGACTAGATCACACCATTCTCCTCAGCTTACGATCTAACCCTCAAGATCCACCCTCCTTACTCCTCTCCAGCTCAAAAACTTATAAAATTAGGCCGTATAGAAA
>JASDQU010191044.1:0-20296 GCA_032191745.1 Picea mariana
GCAATTGGATTTCATGTTGGCCCCTTCTTGGAGGTAATCCCTTTGGTTCCTGAAACATCTCATCATATTGATTAACAACCTCATATAGATCAGATTTCAACTTTGCATCACAACCTTGAAAAACTTTGTTATGGCGAAGTACTTGGCACGATGACCCCTTTGTCAAGCAACTCTTGGATTTGTTTTTTGATTTCAGCATTCTCCATAACTGACATCTGGTAAATACCAATGTTTGGAAGAGGACAATCTTGTTGCAATTGGATTTCATGTTGGCCCCTTCTTGGAGGTAAACCCTTTGGTTCTTGAAACATCTCATCATATTGATTAACAACCTCATATAGATCAGATTTCAACTTTGCATCACAACCTTGAAAAACTTCGTTTTCAATATTATCTTTGGGTTTAATCATCGACAGAACAAAATTATTGATAGCATTGACTAATCTCTTCATTTGTCCTGCATTTACAAGTGACAAATTCATCTTCTTTGTATGTGCTCTAACAATGTACTCAACTCCATTTTTAAACAAATGATACTTATTCTCATGACGATGAAAAATTGCTTTTCTATCATATAAATATGGGCTTCCCAACACAATACCACAGATATCCAAAGGAATAACATCAAGCTCTACCTCATCTATAAAATTTGCAGTGATAGCAAACCTAAGTTTACACCTTCTTGTCACCTGCAATTTAGCATTATCACATATCCAACTGAGAGGGTATGGTTTAGGATGTGCAATAGTTTCCAATTTTAATTTCTTGGCAGTATCCTTAGATATAAGGTTGGCTTGAGATCCAGTATCAAAAAGAGTATCTATCTTGGTATGCTTTGAAACAACCCTTATTTGAAAAAGTTCTATTCTTTCTTTTTCTTGTCGAGTTTCATTGAGATTACTATTACTTGAAGAACTAGTACTTGCAATAGAACCCTTACCTTGATAACCCATGGCTGTAATCTTTGTTTCATCACCTGAATCAAAACCTAAATCATGTTGTATGGTTGCAGTAGTCTTTGACTTCCCTTTGTTGCCAAATTTTTTGGGTCTTCTTTCAGGATGAAGTTTCCAACAATGGTCTTCATCATGGCCATATTTTGAACAATGTTTGCATGTAAATTTTTCTCCCTCTTTCTTAACAACAACATTATTTTTTCCACTGCCCTTGAACTTCCTCTTTCCCTTGTCTCCATGACTGAAAGGCTTCTTGTTACCCTCATGAGTTTCATTCCTTCCTCTTGCTTCCAAATGAGTTGCCTGAACACAATCTTCATCTAGATTTGAAGGGTTAAACATGAGTATTGTATGTCTCAAGTAACTATGTAAAGCTCCAATGTATTTGAGTAAAGTTTCTTGAGAAGACAAATCTACTCCCAAAACCAAAGATCTTCNACTGAAAGGCTTCTTGTTACCCTCATGAGTTTCATTCCTTCCTCTTGCTTCCAAATGAGTTGTCTGAACACAATCTTCATCTAGATTTGAAGGGTTAAACATGAGTATTGTATGTCTCAAGTAACTATGTAAAGCTCCAATGTATTTGAGTAAAGTTTCTTGAGAAGACAAATCTACTCCCAAAACCAAAGATCTTCTCCTAAATTCTTGAGTAAAGATTTGCACATTTTGCCCTTTAGCTTGTCTAAAATTTTGCCAATCCATAGTAGCTTTTTGCATATATGCCAATGGGTAAATTTTTTTTTTAATTGCAACAATAAAATCATTCCAAGAGGTTAATATTTTACCATGTTTCTTCATGTCCTCTTGAGTCTTGGCTTCCCACCAAATGAGTGTTGCACTATCCAATCTTAAAGAAGCAAGCTGAATCTTAGTTTCATCATCTTGAATTTTTTGTATCCTATAATACACCTCAATTTGACGAATCCAATTATCTAATTTCTCAGCATTTACCTCTCCATTGTACATTGGCAATTCAAATTTAATATCAAGCTTTAACAAAGGAATTTGTGGAGGAGTTTTACCATGTCCCTTTGGAGAATTTGGAAGAGGTTGTGAACTGGTAGAAGAGGAAGAAGATGGAGGTGAGGGTGGTGGAGAAGCACCATTCCCTCCATTTCCATTTGGAGTTTTATCACCACTGTCTCCCTTGTGCTTTGAAAGGTTGGAGCCTTCACCATGCAACCTTGTATTCCTTTGTTCCATCAAGACTTTCATCATTTCTCTCATTTCCATGAAAACCTTTCTAAGATCTTCATCTTCTGTAGGAATATGTTCATGACTCTCTTCATGAGCCATACTTGGTGAATGCCTCCTTGAAGCTTGAGGTGATGATATAATTTTTCTTCTTGAAGGATGAGAACTTGGCTCTACAAGTTGACCTTCTCCTCTTGTGAGTTTCAACCTTGTGAGCATCAGAAAAAAAAAAAACACTTGCAAATAATCAAGCCTTCAAAAACCTAAGCTCTGATACCAACTTGATCTAAAAATGATAAAGGCTTGTATTCTTGAAAATATTTGCAAGTTTTAATTCAAGTGTTCTTATGCAAATGGATCAATTTTGCAAACACAAATTTTATAGAAATTACACATTCAATATGCATATAATCAACAACAAATAACAGTGAATAGAAAACACATAACACAACAAATGATAAAGGAGTTCACCCCTCTCTTGGCCTACATCTCCTGGTCCATCTTCCAATGGATATTTTATATTATTTTCTCAAAGTGCTAAAATATGTTCTTTACAATGCTCAAAATTCCAAATAGATGGCTCCAATGGCTTCAGAACATCCAGAAACCCCTAGCTGGGCTTTTTCGGCACCTGATTTGGCCAAAAATTGAAGAAGATAAGCTTCTTGGAAGTTCCCCTTCAAACTTGTTGTCTCTAGATCGACAATTTGCACCTCTATGTGACCAACCTAGCACCCACGCTCATTTCTGTGCTAAAACCTAGCACTGGGCGCAACTGCAAAACCGTGCAAACTATAGGATAGTTAGGGTGCGCACCTAGCCCCTAACCGCAAAACCATTGGGCATGTGGCTTAACATATGATCGCGTGCGCACACAAAAGGGGCCAAGTCCCAAGTCAAATGGTAGAGTGACAAGTGTCGGCGCGGTTTTAAAACCATTGGTAATTAAAATCCCACGCAATGTATGGACCACCAGTCATATGTGTTGTGGGTTGTATGGACCACCGGTCATATGTGTTGTGGGCTCTATTTGAACTACACGCGCGGGTAGTCATATGGTATACATATATGAACGGGGGTTGGGGCTTAGCCCCAGCCCTGTCCACGCCCAAAACAAAACATATTGCAATTCAAATAAAGTTAATACCATATATATAATAAGAAACAACTGTGGGCGCGCCGGTTGGGTGGTCCTTCCCAAGGCTCTTCCCCTGCCCAGAGGTCACAGGGTCGAGTCCTGCCGACTACACAAATTTTAACCAATGCCCGGGTGACACGTGGTGGCCCTTGTTTGGGCCACGTGTCACCAATCCATTCGCCACAATGCCACATGTCAAGAAATGATTCGTCCACACAACTGCCACTTGTCCACCAACTCAGATCTTCCACATCAGCGTACAACTCTGCCACGTCAGCTTACGGCCCTGCCACGTTAGCATCCGTACGGACTGTACAGTCATCACATTTTTTTTGCCTGTTTGATGATTTGAACAGAACACAATATCTCACTCATCTGACATCCGTTTGAACCCAAACGAGTTGCATTGGGTTAGTGACGACGAGGCTTACACACCCATTCAATTTGAAGCGATTCCGAGCACTTTGAATTTTGAGCAAAATTTGATCCCCTGGATCAAAAACTGATGCTAACATCTGGCTCCAATGGGGATGATATCCTCCCATTGAGGTAGAAAATAACAATAGACCAAGTGCCTGACCATTGGGATTTATTTGACTAAAAAAAAAACTCTAAACTGATAAACAAACTTTCTAACAAGACTTTCTTGACATAACTTAACTAAAATCAAAATAAACTTAGGGCCTTCGCTTCGAGCTTCAATTTTCTACTGATTATTGACTTCAAATGTTTCATCAGAAAAATAAAATTGTTATTTACAATGAAATGGAAAGATTGAAATATTTTCAAGAAAGGTAGTGTTTGAGAAACCTTCCATTCACAGGTCCTCCACCAATGAGATTTCCATTGAGTTCCTGCAACAAGTAAGCATTGTTCCCATGGTATGCAACAATCCTGAATGGTCCCGGTCAAAGGTGGTCAAACTTTCCATGCTTCCCTTTATTTTCATTTTTTGTATCCCACTTCGGCACCAAATCATCAACCTTGAAATCATCATCCTTTGTATGTCTGTCAAAGGATATTTTAATTTTGTCTTGATTTAGTTATGAGTTGTTGAACACTTGTTCTCTCATTTGTTGCACATGGACTAGTTGATTTATCATTCTTTGAGCATAATTTGGTTCAACTTCATGTTCTTGCAATAATATCATCACTGACAATCCTAATGAAGTATGAAAGGATTCCTCTATGCCATATACAATCTGAAAAGGTGATGTAGCAATAGACCTCTTGGTGGTGATCCTATCAACCCACAATGCATAGATAAGTTTCTTGTGCCAATATTTCTTGTTTTCCTAGAGAAGCTTCTTAATAATTCTGGTCAATATTTTGTTGGATGACTCAACCAACCCATTTCCCTATGGGTAATAAGWTGTGGAATGACCAAGAGTTATGTTGTAGTCACTGCAAAAATTCTCCATTCTATTGGACTTGAATTCTATTACATTGTCAGTAATGATCCTGAATGGACAACCAAATATTGCTTTCTAGAAATTGAATGATAACATCATCAGTAGCTTTCCTTCTTGGGATTKCTTTGATCCATTTGGTGAAGTAGTCGTTGTCTTTCAATATCCACCTATGYTGAGCTGAGGATGGTGGATGGATMTCTCCTATAAAATCAAGACCCAATTGCCTAAATGGTGCTTCAACATAGATAGGTTTTAAAGGTAAGGGATGCAACTTTCTTTTTCCATCAAAAATTTGGCATTCATGACAACTTGAGACCTCCTTGTATACAACAGAAAAAATACTTGAGACCCTTAGTATTTTATACACAGTGGTTTTCTAGTAATGATGCCCTCCACAGTTACCTTTATGAAACACTTTGATAGAATTTTTCACTTCTTCTTCCAGCAAGCAATTTAGTAAAATTCCACCTGGATCTTTTCAATACAGAGAATGGTCTAGAATGCAAATATTTGTTGCGTTCAACATAAAAAATCTGGCCTTTGTTTTGCTTAATTCAGGAGGATATTGTAAATTTATTAACACATAATAATATCAACATACCATGGAGATTCAAGGAATTTCTGAGATACCTGTGGGACTGTTTATTCTTTTGAATTTGTTTATAGGTCAGCAATGAAATTAATCCCCAAGACAACACAATTGGATTGCGTCATCATATTTGCAAGTCCCTGACCTTTAATAATATTTGTAGGTTTAATCTAGAGGTCGTACTCCAACAAAAAAACTATCCATTTTCCCCTTCTACCTTTAGGATCAGGCTCAGTTAAAATGTCTTTCACAGAATTGTTGGGCACAGCAGCAATAACATGGGAATGCAAGATATACATTCTGAATTCTTTAAGGGCCTTCACCAATGCATATTCTTGTTTCTCTATGATTTCATGCCTCAATGGAGAGTCTCTCGGAGTCCTGCTATAATAGGCTATGGGCCATTCAAAATTATGTTCATATTTTTGCAACAAGACACCAACAATGGTGTGTTTTGAAGAAAAAGAAAACAAGATAAAATATTTTGCAAAATTTGGACTGGCCAATACTAGTGCTTTGGTCAATGCTAATTTAATATCTTCAAAATAATTCCTATCTTTAGGATTCCATTTTATCTCACTACCATTTCTGATCATGTTAGTAATATACTTTATAATTTCAACCAAGTTAGGGATAAACCTTCTCAAAACAATTTCTCTTCCTAGGAAAGATTGTACCTCCTTCTTGCTCCTGGGTGTGCCAATCTTCAGAATGGCTTCTACTATGTTGGGATCTATCTTTATCCCTTCCTTTGAAATGATGTGACTAAGAAATTTTCCTTCTTGAATTCCAAAAATGTACTTTTTTGGATTCAATGAGATGCCAAACTTCCTACATTTATGAAATACATTTCTCAAATGTTTTAGATGTTCATCATCATAATTTGAAAATACAATGATATCATCTAAGTAAATGACAATAAACTTATATTTCTCATCAACAAAGGCTATGTACATGGCCCTTTGGAAGGCTTCCCATGCATTCATAAGCCCAAAAGGCATTTTGGCATACATGAAGGTGCCCCAAGGTGCTGTGAAATCTGTCTTTTCTTGATCATCAGGATGCACCATGATTTAGTTGTATCTAGAAAACCCATCAAGCATTGGTATTTTCTGTGATCCAAACACTTTATGTAGAATGTAATCCATCTTGGGAAGTGGATAATTTTCTTTGAGAGACACTCTGTTCAGATTCTGAAAGTCTACACACAACCCGATCTCACCACTTTTCTTCCTGACAAGCACTAGGTTAGCCACCCATTTAGAAAATCTTAACGACACTATAATTTTGGCATCAAACAATTTCCTTAACTCCTTCTCAATCAATGGTAGTAGCAGAGGATTAATTGTTCTTAGCTTATGTTTGAAAGGTTTGTGATCATCCTTGATTGGAATTACATGTTGAATCACCTTAGTATCATAGAATTTTAAATCCTCATAGCTCCAGGCAAAGAAATCTGGGAAATATTTCAATAGGATAATATACCTTTTCTTAATTTATGGACTGAGTGTCTTCGATAGTTTGATGATCTTGGGATATTCTTGAGTCCCAATATTGAAATCTTCTATGTCCTCATCATTTGTAGTGATTTTAGGATTTTTGGCTACATCATTGTTGTCAAAAAGATTTTCCAATGGAATCAAGCCCTTGGGAATGATGTTATTTTTGAGATGCATTATATCTCTATCAACAATTTGATTTTGAAAACAATCATCATTTTTTAACACAACTGCATCTTCTTCCTCTTCACAACAATACTCATCGTCAATGTTTGAATTGGAAAATTCATCACGCATCTCAAGAAATATTTCTACCTTTTTGTCATCTTCAAAAATTTTCCAATACTTAATGTTGTCAGGTACTGTTGGCCTATGCTTGACTTCAATTTCATACTTTTTGTTAGGAAAAATTTGAATTTTGAAAATAGAGGTTGAAGTAGCTAGAACATCAACAATGAGATTTTTCCATCTTGGAATCACTGAGAGGTTATATTCTGAAATTTTTTCAAGAAGATCAAGAACTAAATTTCTTTATTCCCTTAACTTGGGATGCTTTGACTGATAGATTCCCTATACCTGATTTATGTCAAGCTCAAAATCCCTATGTACAACTATCCTCTTAGCACCCAATTCTTTCAAAGTCTTCAATCCCAAAATCAGTGGCTCATATTTAGCCATGTTATTGGTGCAATCAAAAGAAATTTTGCAAGAACAAAGTTTTGTACCTGTCTTGGGAGGGACAATACACACACCTTCTCCATCTCCCTCTTTGCTATAAACTCCATCAAAGTTCATGTTTGAAATCTCATCCTCTTTATTGTTTTGCTGATTTGTAATTTTATCTGTTTGATGATCAGATTTGTCTTTCATGGGTATAACAGTCCTTGGATCTTCCTCTTCAAAGCTCAGGTCATTATAGAAAATAGAAGAACCAACATTAGTTTCTACGGAGTAAATAGGATGATTGTTTGGTTGGGATTTGTTACTCACCATGTACTTGAGCAATACTTCCCTATACAATCTCCTTTCTTGGCCAAAAACAGGGATAGTGGCATATGGAATATACATTTGCAAAGTGCCTTTCAACTTTGCAGTCCATGATCTTGACAACAACATGCCAAATTTTAGAGGGATATCAACAAAAACCACATCCATGATGAGATTTTTTTATGGAATTTGGGACAATGACACAACCAGATCTTTTATTAAACCCTAACATTTCACCTTCCTTGAGTCAAAAGAGAAAAGATCCTTGTAAGATCTGGTAATGTCTAGACTCAGATCATCCATGACTACCTTGGGAATCAGATTATGAGATGCGCTTGAATCTAACATAACATTATGTAAGGTCATATCATGAATTTTAAAACTAACATAGAAAGGGGGTACATCATCAACATCACCACTCTCCTCCACATGTGGGACAAACAAGATAGAAGGGTGATCATCTTGCACATTTAAAGTGTCAGAATCTTCTTCCATCTTGAGCATATTAATAATTTGATTTCTATATTCAACATTTTTAATCAACTCATTGAATGGAACAAATATTTTGATTTTATCCATTTCACTTTCAAAATTAAAAGTAGATGGGGTTTTTTCTACCTCTTTGATGACTGCATCCTTTCTTGCCTCAGGTATCTTCCTTTGGGGTTCTTCTTTGAATTTTCCTTTCTCCATTGCATCCTTTGTTGAACTGTCTTTCTTAGGTTGACTTGAAGAAGGTGTATTGATCCGAAGTTCCCTTGTAGGATTTCCATTTGGGGGGTTTGCAGGCACCTTTTTGCTTCTAAGGTTGTACTGTTTCTAAAGTTGCATAATAACATTTTTATATCCCTTCTTAAATTCTTTTGTTTCCATTGACAACATTATCCTGCATAAACTTATCATTTTCATCCATAAACTAATCATGCTCTTATTTATTTAAGAACATGTTTGTTTCGGTATCATCGCAAAAATGCATATTGTCTTCAATTGTTTGATCAAAATTTTCATTTACATAGTTGTTTTGGAAAGGAGGTTTTATTTGTTGATCACCTTGATTTCTTTGGTCTCTTTTCCTGATCTGTGGAACTGAAGCTCTTATAAAATTTTGATTTCTGGGTTGAAAATTAGTTTGATCTCTAGCGGCAGGCTTCTTATCCAAGGACATTCTTTCCATATTATTCATCATCAAAACAAAACTTTCATCTGATGACTGAGAGGTTGAGGGTTGTGCCTCTCCTTGAAACTTTTTCATATCTCTGTTAGGATTGTGTTTGATCTTCCCTGAGGCCATCATATTTACCTCCACTTCAATTGCATCACTCATCATGTCATCTAATGTAGCATATATTATTTCTCTCAATAGCAAGGAAAAGTCACCGTAAAAAGATTCAACATATCGAAGTTGGGCAGCTCTAGGAGGAGGTTTCACTTCAGTAGGAATTGAGTTGTATACTTTCATAAACCTGGTTGAAAACTCTTGTACTGTTTCATTAGGTGATCTTTTTATGCTATTTTACTGAGTCAACAACTGAAGAGGATTCTTCTTGTTACCCCACCTTGCAAGGAAACATGTTTCAAAAGATGCAAGATTAAGAATGTTTGCTGCCAGAAGGGCTTTGAACCATTTTTTGACTTCACTTGTGAGACTTTGTGCAAACAATGTCAATTTTACATCTTCGTGATCTACCTCCTATAGGTCAAAAAATTCATTAAACTAATCTAAGTGTATTTGGGCTGATACATTCTCTTCAACATCAAATGATTTGATTATGTGATTATAATTTTGAGGTAAATCATGCAACTAAGCAGGTAAGACAAGGGGTGAAAATCTTGTTTCCATGGCTTTAGGAAGAGCTTGAACTGGCTGAATAGTCTGAGTGGAAATTGCAACAATTTGAATGGGGGTAATTGATATCAAAGTTTGTAATTTCTTCTCATCAAATATGATTTCATTCAAATTAGATTCTGAGCTGGATATGAACAAGGTTTGTTCAAATTTTAAATCGAAGACAAGGTCATCAATGATTTTTACCCCATCTTTGGGTAAAGATAGATTTATGTCCAAGTTAGAAACTAAGTCAATTGTCCTTTATTTTCTTTTATGTAATATTTTCTTAGGATCAGAAACAGATGCTACAGGTTCTGGATCAGGGTTCCTTCTAGTGTAAATTCACTTGGGAGACAGGATCTCTTATTAAAACAACTTTATGCTATTGATCTTATTAAATGAAGTCACCAAGGTAAATTAAGTTCATCCAATAAAAGGTGTCTGATTCACTATTACCCTCAGGAATCAAATCTAAAACTTTAGTTGTTCTTTCCTAGGGAAAATTTTCAATTTCGTCCCCGGAAACGACTCCAAAATGTTAACACTGAGTAAATTGTTTTGGTTGAGGAAACAACCTACAAAGGTCACCACAAACCTCTTTAGAGATATGTACTAGCCTACTAAGTTAATAGATGGCTCTCTCTTGTCACTTAGTCTCTGATAGATGGTTTTTCTTTATAAAATAATGGCTAGGGTTAAAAGTTTTGAGTGGATTTAATAAAGTTTTGTTGGCAAGGAGGAGAAGGATGCTTTTTGGTCTATGGAGTCAAATATTGAAAACCAATGAAACTAATGTATGGTAGATACAACCTCTCAGAGGAACAAAGGCTAAATTAGGTGGATGAAAGCTTCAGTTTTGAATTTGTTGTAGGGGGTGAAAGAGGAAAAAGGCAACACATAATAGAATCAGAGCACCATATAGATGAATTCTGACCTAGTTAGGAAGAAAGCACATATTTTAAATTATTTGAGTCTAGAGCACCATTTATATGAATTCTACACTCTTAAATATCACTTTAAACAAAGGAAAAAATCAGATGCAAGTAGGGACACAAGAGATACATACAAAATATAAGAAACACACCATCAACTCATCACCATTAGAATCTTTTTCATGAAGGTTCAAGACTTCTGCATTTTCATTTCATTCATATTCAAAAATTTACAGTGAAGATAAAAAATACTATAGTTCTGCCAACTCACCCCTTTACATCATCAAAAATAAAAATATATAAGAACTTATTTTCTAAACTGGGTTACTAGGAGTTGAGCTCCAACTGGCTATAATAGTGGATTTGGTTACATTCGAAGAGAACAACTCCAAAATGACTTTACTAAAAATAGTAAGTTTGTTTTGACCATATTTAATGAAAAACAAAATGTATCTTATACAATCAAATATCTAAGCAAAATTTGATTCTGATGTGTGGATGAGTCATCAGGTGCATCTGGAGACCTCTTCGAGACAATTGGTGCACTGTTAGGTATCCATGTCACCTTTGCGTAGCAGACTGGATCTAGCGCTACAAAAATGCTACCTACAACGTTTTCGTAGCAGATTTGTGTAGTGTGCTTTATTTTCTTGAAACTTGTGCATATCCAAGTGGCAGCTACCGATTTGAAACCTGATTTGACCTCCAGTGTGGTACATCAATCATTTTATACTGTCCTTTTCAATCATACATGTCTACATCACTTGCATAACATGGGCTTGCTACACAAGTGTTGTGTATGCCCGTTTATCATTCCAACAACATTTTGCACCCAAAAAATGTGTTTGCTATCACCCTTGTGAAAACTTTCTCCCATATCAAAATTCATGTTTTCCACAACTATTATGACATGAACAAAACTTGAGATGGTCACATACCCAAAAGACAAAAATGTGAAGTTGCTTCAGTCATATTTCTGCTACTTCTGCAAGTAGTTTTAATCTTCTTCTAGCTTCATCATTCAATTGAAACCTTTGTTTAAGATATTTGTTTTCCTTCCTTAGTGTTAAGATTTGTACCCTCAAATTTCCCACTTTCCTGAATAGGGCTACATTTCTCTTCAATTTTGACTGGGCATTGGAAAGGGCTACACATGCATTTTCTTTGGCTAGTTTGCATTCTTTAAAGTGTTTCATAGCTCTTCCATCTGATATCCTCTTTTCTTCTCTCAGCTGAGTGATTTGATATTGGGATTTCCTCAACTGCTTATTAAGACATCTTATGTTCTTTTCTCCTTTTGTGGGTGAAGTAGGAGGTCTCTCACTTGCTTCTATATTTCCCTGTATCTCTTGACTATTCTTCATGGCTGAGGATCTTATCAGAGGTGTTGTGGGATTGGATACAAATCTGGTCTTAGGGTATTGAAAAATCCTCTTTCCTTTTGAAATTTCTTGCATGGGGTCTATCTTGTTCTATGGTGTTTGTTCCTCATAACCTCTCTCATCTAGCTTCCTCTTCAACTCTCTACTCTCTTGATAAAAATGAGAAATCACATGCTGAGCCTCTCTGATTTTTTGTTGCATTCCCCTAAATTCTGAGTCTTTCTCTCCTTCTTTTGTTTGGCCTTCATCCATCTCCTGATCTACAACCTAAACATATTTTTCATGCACTATAGGTGTAGGAATTCTTCTAGTAGTTGACCTTGTGGTTGGTATTCTGGGTGTCTAGGTCTCTTTTGGTTCATCGATAAAAAACAAATTCCTACCCTTTTTTGGAACTGGCTGTCTTAGAGGAGAGCCTTCAACTTCCTTTCATTTTCCTTTCTTTGCAACACTTTCTCCCTTTTGACCTGAGATTCTAGGAGACAATCTTTCAGTAGACAATGGGGTATCTCTTTTGGGGTACAGGGGAATATTGGCAGAGGACAAGAAATAATCCCAGTCCCTATTTATATTTCTGAGTTCCTCAACAAATAGTATCTTCACTAAGGAAAAGTGGAACAAGCTACTCTTAAGTTGGTCACTCCTCACTTAGACCTTGTCTACCATCTTTCCTAGACTTCTATACAGGTAAAAAGGTAAGTTGAGAGGGTTTTTCCCTGTGAAGTGCATGATGAGTCTCACATGGTACTGGTATAACCTATCAAACCTACCCTCACAAGTAAAATATCTTTGTATGACCCTCAATAGATTCTCATAGTGCTCTATCACATACTCCCTGGGAATAATGGCTCCTATCTTCTGATTTCTATATTTAGACTTGAGGAAATCAATGTAAAACACATAATCCAAAAGCATAACTTTAAACCATGTTTACCATAGGATTGGGATATCTATAGAAATATCTATTGTCCCCTCTAACATTGGGAATATGACCCTAGCAATTGTTTTCTGGACACCATTGTAGTTGAGGGAAAAATCCTTTGTCAGTTGTTGGTTATATCCTTGAATTTTCTCACAAAACCGTATGCACCTGGCCTGCTCAAAAGAAACTCTGAATGCAAGGTATGATTTCACCAAACTGAGGCTCAATGGCTCATATATTAACACATTTCCTCCTCTATGATTCTTCTTCTCGTGTGTTGTCATAGCTAAATGAATATCTTTGCAAGATTGTAATATTCCATATATAAAAAGTATGCAGAACATAAATAAAATGCTAGAAATGGCAGAATAACAACAATACAACCAGAACAATCACCACAATAACATTGAAATGATATAAGAATAACAACAGAAATAACACTTTGATTCTGAGAGAAATGTTCACGGGCCTCTTCAAGGGGGCAACCTCCAGTCGAGCAGAGCTCTATTACAATAATATCCAAGCTAGGGTTCTCATACCCTCGACTCCTATTTATACTAAATATGTTTATCAAAAGAAGCATCTAGAGGAAGATCCTTCTAGAAGTGGAAGCTTCTATTAGGTCTTCTTACATTCGACTTATTCTATTTTATTGCAAGGCCTTATTAATGTTGACCTTTATTACATCCAAATATATTGTTCTACCTATGTGCGGGTTAGGACCCTAACAAATATGGATGTGAATCTGTGGCAGACGGAGAAGTGATAAAAAACTAACAGGTAAGTTTGTGCAACAATTCTAACAGAGCTAGGGTTTGTTTCAAAACAGTATGAAAACCCTTTCTGTGTGAGAGGTGGGTTACTTAGCCATGTATTAATGTGTGGGTAATCAGGTTTTAAATGTGTTTATCACAGCTGGTGACTGGGTATGAGATGAGGAGTGGGAACATCAGCACTGGGATTTGCATAAAGAGGATCACATGACAACAATTGTGTAGCGCGAGGGTCTACACAACATTTGCGTAGGGCGAAATAAGGTTTACGTAGCAGGGGATTTTGGAGCTTGCTCGAGAGGGAAGAAACCAACTTGCAGGTCTAGAAGGAATAATACATGTTTGAAGTGAAAAGACCCTTTATATCATTTAAGTGACTTGCAAAGTAYGCCCAACTTTTGATCTTTCCAAGGTATAGATGACATAAAGAACCATCAAGCACTTGCACTAACTTCACTACATGTGATCATGCTCATTAACATGMTTTGATAAGACCTCCCTCCTAAACTTATGACTTTAAATATGACATATCATTTCCATTATATGAAGTCATTTTTGGACTTCAAAACAAGGACCCTTACAAAATATTTTATGATGACAAACAACCCATGTGCCTTCTAATGACTTCTTCGCCTTCATAATATGTGATGCTTTACACAAACCAATGACTCATACTTGTGATTTTGACTCTTATTTGACATCCACCTTACCCTGTATTTTATCAGTGACCTAAGGCTTCTTGAGCCATCCCATGAATCCCTATATACACAAACTGTGACTCCATTTAGGAATTCCTTGGTCTTCCTAAGACCATGGCATGAATTTGCAAACTTTAGACAAAATCTAATTCTTATCCTAAAAATATTGATGCTCACAGATAATTGAATGACTTCATTTTCCTGTATGAAATGTCGAGCTCATTATATTTCTCTTATGTAGGATGGCTTGAATATAAGTTTTAGATTTTCCAAAGTAGATAGAAATAATCTATGAGTAAATCTACAATAATCTGCCCTCATAAATTGTCAAACATTTGTACTACTCCCGTTTCCCCCAGCTTGTAATTAATCATTAATTATGATCATCATGTTATGGAATGGGAACAATGTAAATGTATTATTGTTTTAATTTCCAATAAATGACTATGGGGGTGAAGCCTCGAAGTATTGGCCATGATATCACTAGAGGAAAGAATGGGAAAACTATAAGAGAGGGTTAATTATGTCAAGTGTCCCCAAATTTCCCCTTTTTTGGAATGATAAATCCCCCTTTCGGATCCTAAGAAGAGGAATTAGTTAATGAAGGAAGGACTAGTGGTTGAACACTCAACCACCCCCATGAATGGAAGAATGGTCTGACTGAAGAATGTCATCCTGAAGTACCGTAGGGTCTAGAAGAATAGGCTGACCTGAGTTTCCTTCTGATAGAAGGAACAAGATAGGTAGAGACCCATACTGGGGAAGGATATAAATAAAAATAGAGACAAGAGAAGACACACAATCAGTGAGAAGTAAGCGCAGACGAGGTTGTGCAGAGAGAAGGAGAGACACCAGACAAAAATGCATGCACAGAGGGGAACGCACAATCCAGATATCCTAAAGAACAGAGGAAGGTTGTGAGATTGATGTTGGTGAAGCATCTAATAAACCTCACAGGGATGTTGTGATAGAGGGAAGGTTTCTGAGAAATGGCATAGTTCCGTAGTGATATCATTGTTTGGCATGGGGGTGGACATAGTACTAAGAATGAATGCGTCTAAGCCTATGGTTGGGTGGAAATGTGAACACCCACAGTCATTTCGTTGGCTACAATCTAAAATAGATAAGTATTATATATATATATATATATATATATTGGATGCGATGATGAATGCCTGTGTTTATGGTTAAGTCCTTTAGTATTTGAACAATTATTAGAAATGATATTTAGATTCTTTAAAGTATTATATTTATATGATATTTTAGTTATCTCAGTTTAGCTTCTAGAGAGTCATGGGATGTGAATCCGCAGGAGAGTCAGGGTACTAAGTCCTGTCGATCCTTTGAATTCACCTTAGCGGGATGTCAAGTTCATATATGTGGGAGAAGGGTGTTTTCCCCTTCATACTATCCACCCATCTAACCAAGGTCTCATGCCCATGTCCTTGACCTATTTTATTCTAATAATATTAGTTCTTATCCCATAAGATTTCCCAAATAACCCATGTGACTAGGGCCTAGGAACCTTGTGCTAGTCTGAAAGGAGCTAGCTCTTTCGGATTCGAGACTTCGGGACTTGTGACTCCAGAATCCTTGAAAATAGTTGAAGGCCAAAGCCATGAATTAACAAGGGTCATTGATCTAGGGATCCAATGTAGATACCTCTCATCCATCAGATCATAAATAGGAAGGAAAGAATTAAGCGCTTCGACGAAGTGCTATTTCAAGGGAATAGGAGTGGTATAGTGCCGAAACTCCCAAATGTTGGAGTCCCAGAGTTAATATAGACCGTTGATAATGGAGGGACATGTGTCCACAGATCAACGGTTATCTCGGAGTCCGTGTATTCAATGATTTAGAGACAGACAAGTTTTCCCCAAAGCTCTGCAAGCTAGAGTAAATCCTAGCTGTAGATGCTAGGTACATGTGGCAATAGATCCAACATGGTCCAGAAGGAAAGTTGAAAGACAATAGTCGAACACTTGAATGTCGAATTTCTGATCGTCGATATTTGGATCCTTCAGAATCCCTCCCATTCGTTGATCTAAGGGACCCACCCTCGACTACCCAACTAATCGGGAACACGTCGCAGAGCAACAGGTGGTCCCTACTCGTTCCTTGTCAAGTGTTGTCCATTGAGCTAGGACCGTTGGATGAGTGGGTACGTAGAAAGTGATCCCATAGTCCAGAGACTTCATACTCTGGAGGAACCTAACCAAGAGTCTACGAAGTATGAAACTGTCAAAGTCATGAACGTCGAAATAAATCTTGGTCGTTGGTAGGAAGAGGATATGTGGCACTAGATCCGAGAGTCTGGAGACTGGGCTCTTCATGGGATTTTCATTGAGAGGATTCGGTGATCTCTGAAGCTTTGAACCATGAAGAAACAAGGGCCATGGATCTATGTATCCACATGGATACATCCAAACAATATGATGGGGGTTGACGTGGCTCACTAACATCATCCCGAGTGATGTGGACCCATAGCCAAGGTGCCACATGTCACCCATATTTGGTCAAATCACAGACCCTTTATGAGTATTAAATCATGACATGTGTCACCCCCTAATGAGGAAATGTGTCACCCTTTGACCCTTGCTACATGTCAACTTCTGGTTTGTGCCTGCCTGGCCAACATGGCTGGTGACATTTCATAAACTCTAGGAGTCTAGATGATTTCGGGAGTTCGGAAGATTAAATGTAGTATAACTTAGGAAAGTACAATGCAGATAGCCAATTGCCGAACTCCGAAATCCCAATGATGATCGTCAATCGTTGAAACACCAAAAATGTAGAATGAATACCATCGACCACCGATTGTCGAAACGTTGAAATGTAGGATGTTCAACGTTAAATGTTGAGCGTCGATCTCCAAATGGCTAAGGCCACATGGCGAGATTTCAGGACTTCGAGAATTGGGAAAAAAGAGTGTTTCACGCCAAACATCAAAGCCCCTTTTTATTGTAGGATCTCGGTGGAGGACGTGGACCTTTGATTTCCTCCGTGTTTTGGTGATCTGGGAAATTCAAAAAAATCGTTGGAACTTCTGAAGTCCAGGAATTTCGAAGTACCAAAACCTTCTCTAAGCAGACTCTTAGCCCCCAGTTTTCATCCTGAGGTCATGAGGAGGACCTGTAAATTCTAACCTTGTAAAATATCTATTGCAAACAGATATTCAGAAAAAGAACATAAAATATACAATGGCAAATACAAACATTACACAAATATTTTTCCCCTGGAAACCTAAACTGGGAAAACCAACATATTCTATATTCATTCATTGTGTTGTATTGTTTACAATACAATATACATATAGGATCCAACGGCATCCAAAACCCTAACCCAATGACTTGTATTAGTCCAAAACCCTAATTCCTTAATCGAAAATAGAAAACCATAAGAAAAAACCATGTGCTGAAAAACCACCTAAATACATGACACGTTTCCCGAGGAATAATTTTTTTTTAAGTGTGCAAAGAATATAACACATACCCAACAGGACCCTCTAGATATTTTAAGGGTGGAATGGGAGATATAAACTTCGGAGGAGCAGAATAAGATGATTCTACTTAGTAAGAGACATAAAATGAACCAAAGAAATGCGAAAATTTGATGCCCCATCCCTAGAAAGGGTAATTAGGGGTTGGATGTGTTAAAAATTGGTATCAGAGCATGGAAACAAAACTTGGCATTCTTGGGCTCATGCACGAGTCACATATAAATGTTATTAGAGAACCTTAATGGGTAACACCCTATTTTACCCATTCCTAAGAGGCTTAGTAAACCTTTACTGAAGCGGCGACTGAAACCTCCTACTATTAATAGATGTTTTGGAAATTTGCATTGTATGTTGATAATGTCTCCAAATAAAGAAGCTAACTTCACTGTGCAATCATACGTGTTGTTGTACAGACATAATATTGGGTTATCGAGGCTAAGATGAGCCTGTTGTGAATATTACTACCAAATATAAATCATTTACATAAGTTCCTTGAGTAGAAGGATGCAGATTTAAATTTTAGTTGGGATTTTACCCAACGACAGTAAATCATGATAGTTTGTGGCAAAGTAATCCTACCATTTTATTTTTGGAAATGATAAGTCGATCCTACAGGAGTGGGATTATGCCAAGGGGAACTAATAACAATACTTGGATGTGAATGTATTGAAAGGATCCGTAGCAGTTATAATTATTGCTTTTATGGAGGATTAAACCTGGTATATGTGTATAACCCCTCATGATCAAAGGAATGAGTCTAGTGACCATTCTATGGAAAGGGAGAGCATGCACAACTCTCGGGTTTCGAAGGGAACTAAGAAACAAATTTTGTTTCTAGGTATAGGAATTGTTGGGCATGGTTTTTCTAATCAAGTTGATAAATGGAGTTGTATATATATAGAGTGATTGAGTGAGAAATCACAACAACACCCCTTTCTTGGTGGATAGGAACTAGTCTGCCATTATTCTTATGGGAGGAGGAGAGTGACCTTCATCCCTAACCGTTGTTGAACAAAAGGAAGAATTCTAGGTATAATGGTTAAGACAATTTATGATCTAAAGATACTCTGGAGTTCTGAACTAGAATACTTAGTAAGTAACATAATTCGAAATTGTATCTAGGCTTTAAGGGAATAGTCCAAGAATTATTAGACATAAAAATCTATTGTAAATAAGGTTAAATGGTTAATTAAATTTTGATCTTGAATGTGGTAAAGGAAGTTTCGGGGAACTTCTAGCAGCCTAATGGGTCAGATTGACATCCATAGGTGGATTATAACCATATGGAAATAGCTTGGTATACTCAGATGGCTATAAGAGGGAGTTTAGGAAAAGATTCCCTTGTAGGAATCTGTTGACCAAGAAGGGTTTCAGGCATGAAAGAGAAGATTGATAAGCTGTCTTTTTGCCTTGGGGAGCTGTTGGTTTTACCAGATAAAAATTATGAGTTATTGAGTCATCTTATAACACCATAGGAAAGGATAATTTCTTGGTGATTTTTGTCATACAGAAAGAGGGACATAGTTATGATTATGTCTATTAAACTGACCATGTAGACAACATGTGAATGACTGCAAGCTCCCAAATGAGAGGGAAGCTCAGTGTTGAGTATCACTATGGAACTTGTCCTAAGAATGGCAATAAGATCCTTGGGAGAAGGATCTGGGAGTATAATATGTCCATGTATGATGCAGATCCCCCTTCTTTCCTAAGGGTTGCACAACCTCCTGGTCTAGGATCGATCAAGAAACTGAGTTGGATCGACTCTTTGGGTATATTCTAGACTCCAAACCCATTTACATAGGTCCTTTCTCCAAATGTGCAGGTCGTATGAGACCCGCAGGTTCTCTCCTGAGCACTGTTCAACTTCTACACCAATCAGGCGCTATCTCTTCTATGGATATGCCCCTCCCTTCTCATGACCACAACTATAACCAATCACCTATCTCAAAAGATGTTTTTTGATTTTACATATCAGGTCTTCGCATGTGAGTCACCCTGACTCTCCCAACCTCTAAAATCCCGACAGTATCCTAGCGCGTGTTAGCTCCTCTATTTTCCTTCACCGATGTGACCCTTCGCTATGACCATGGGACAATCCTTCAAGCAAGTCATGATTTCGCGTATCAGGAACTCCTGATGTGATTCACATCCATCCTCCTAAAGTTAGAAATCCCAATGCTTAAGATATGACGGCCTAGATCCTCCCTCGATCCAACGGCTTAGATCAAATCGCGCTCACTCCCAACTCCTGGAATGCCGATATTTTGGAGTGCCAAATCAACAACCCACAATCACCACGATCCAATGGTCTTGATTTCCTTTTCATGTATCGGGAATTCGTGTTTCATGAAGTTGGAGGAACGCTCACCTCCCTTCTCCCTATATCCGAACTCCCGATATCTCCCTGGGAAACCATGTTAGAAAAACAGGACTGCGGAGCAATAAAATAAAACAAATGTAGAAACAAAACATAGAAGACACACA
>JASDQU010191045.1:6935-20138 GCA_032191745.1 Picea mariana
AAATCACTTGTCATATTGAGTGAAGGAGACTTGAAAGAAAATCAACACACTCATTCTTGGGGAAAAAACTCCAGGTTCTAGGTTTGGTTGATAAAGTTGATAAGATTCAAAGTTGCACATGACAAGTTAATAACTACCCTTTACAAGTAAACACTATAGTTGAGGTAGCAGTCTTTGAAAAGTATTATACTTGGTATCATGTGAGCATATTGAGATAAATTCTTAATGTAATCCTTTACCATATACAACTAACATCTCCTCTAGGAGAAATTAATTCTTGTGTTGGTCACAATTTCTTACTTTTGATATTTGTTTTAGACATGTCACAAGTGATAGCTCTAAAAGAGCTACTGTGATGATTATTCGTGCTATTTTTTTATTTACTATTATCAAAAGGGTATTATTATTTCTTGTTGTTTTGTTGACCTTGTTTCAGGTCACAGGTGATAACCGTAAAAAAGATATAGTGAAGGTTGCAAAAGAAAACATATTAGATGAGACATGAAGCAGACTATGTACATAACCATATACATTCATGTACCAAAGAATATGAACAAGAAGGTATATTTTGAGATCTAGAGTATCTCATATGGAGATTGATTGTAAGGAGAAGAAGGCTCCAAAGATGACCGAATACTAGAAAAAGAACTCATAGTATACATGTTCAAAGGATAATGAATCCACCTTGACAGGAAGCATAATTCACTTGAAGTTTGATTCAGATTTTCATATTTAGACTTGGTATTCAACACCAAGTATACCCCATAAGACATGATGAAGTCCTTGTAGACTCAGAAGAAATAGAGAGTAAGCCCGATCTCATAAAGGATCAGATGAAGAAATAACTTCCAAGACTAGGAGACAGATGCCATGAGAAGGCTATATTGTAGCTTCAGAAACTTCTAGGAGAAATGAAATCTCCTGGGAATATTCCCTTGTTTTAGTGTCAGAGAAGGAAGCTAGTCAGAAACACTAGGATATGGATTTTTTCGTGAGACTAGAAGAGAAGTCAGTATTAACTTCCAAGATTGATCTAATAGATCAATCATGTCGCGGATGTACAAATCCTAATTAGTGTCTAGAGGATTCTACCAACAAGAGGGAGAATACTATGATGAGACACTTACTCCAGTAACTGAAGAAATAGTTCCAGTATTCATGAAGACAACCAGAACAACCATGATTCATATATAGTATGAGATGTAGGGGGTGAAATCCTAATATTTAAAATTGAGTGGCGATTGGTACAGTACATTAGTTGGGTCATGGAGACATGACTACAATAAATATAGAGTTACCTCCATCAAAGAAGAAGAGCTACATTAAGTATCAGTTATTGAGCCACTCTCAGTTTCAGGTGAATTTTTTTCTGTGATGAAGTAGAGGAGTTACTTTCAGATTCAATAGTCACAATGAGAATGGAGCATCCATTCTCAACTTCATAGCAAATGCAGGTGCAGAGTCCCACTTCCATAGGAACAGTTGCAGAGAGAGTAGAGGACATACTCTTAGGAAGTGAGATAGAAAGTCTTTGCAAAAAGCGCATAGAGTCGACACATGATTGTGCAGTTTCAGTTGTAGTTGAGCAAGTGTACCAGATTAGTACAATGAAATATGAAAATTGGGTTTGAATTTGAAGATAGAAAGACTCAGGTATGTAGGTTGAAGAAGGATATGTATAGGTTGAAGCAAGCTCCTAGAGCTTGATATGGAAGAATTGACATTTTCCTGACATGCTTGGGACTTACCAAGAGTAAAGTTGATTCTAACCTTTACCTCAAGGTTATGAATGTTGAGCCTGTGATGTTGCTACTATATGTAGATGATGTATTCTTGACAAGATTAAGAAAATCTCATCACAGATTGCAGAAGAAGCCCGCTACAGAGTTTGATGAAAGACCTAATGCATTATTACTTAGGTCTCGAAGTTTGGAAGAGTGCAAAGAAGATATTCCTTAAACCAAGGGAAGTATGTAGTTGAAATACTAAAGAGGTTTGATATGTTGTAATATAAATCCTTGAACACACCCATGGAAACGAAGTTGAAGCTCCTAGTAGATACCTCGTCAAAATTGGTTGATGCTACTCTGTATAGACAAATTATTTGTTCGTTGATGTATCCGACGAATAATAGATTGGATATATGTTTAGTTGTAAACACCTTTTGATTCATTATTTGGTAGAGCCCAAATGTGTTCACCTTGTAGTTGAAAAACATGTGATGAGATACCTTAAAGGTACATTTGGTTTTGGTCTCTATTATACTAGAGATCATGACATCAGACTGAGTGGTTATACTGATCTAGATTGGGCTAGAAGTGTCTCTGATAGAAAGAGCACCTCATGATGTTGTTTCAGTCTAGGGTCATCCATGATCTCATGGAAGACTAGGAAGCAATCAAGTATTTCTCTTAGCATGACAGAAGCATAATATATTGCAGCATGTTCCGCTAGTGGTGAAGCCATGTGGTTTTAGATGTTGTTGACAGATCTATTTGATCTGGAGATGGAGATGTGTTCCATGATTAGTTGAAGCACATAAAGATACAATATCACTTCATTCATGATATGGTGCAAAGAGGAGCCATAAAGCACCATTATGTTGGCACGGATGAACATGTTGTTAATGTATTGACCAAGCCTATGTCTCATGTAAAGTTTAATCACTTTCGAGACAAGATTGGTGTAGTCCAAAAGGACCTCCCTTGAAAGGGGGAGTAGTGTTTATGCCATCCTAGTGTTGAATATTTGCATCTTCGTGCTGCTATTGTTGTGATTCTAGCCTAGTGCTAAAGATTTCCAGCTTCGTATTGATGTTGTTGTGATGCCAGACTAGTGCTAAATATTTCCATCTTCGTGATGATGTTGTTGAGATGCTAGCCTAGTGCTAGATATTTCCATCTTTGTGATGATGTTGTTGAGATGCCAACTTCATGCTGAATATTTATAGCTTCATGCTGATGTTGATGAGATGCCATCTTCGTGATGAATATTTTGAGCTTAGTGTTGATGTTGATGAGATGCCATCTTCGTGCTGAAGATTTCCATCTTAGTGATGATGTTGATGATGCTCCGGGCTTCGTGCTATGATTTTGTTGTTGTTGATGTTGTATCAGCCTCATGTTGTTATTGATGATGATGATGTTTTAGTGTTATACTAATCCATGTTTATGCAAATGATGATGATGCCACTCCGGATCCTTGTTGTGGATGATGATATTGAAGATGAGAAAAACTTCCAATGATTTATAGATATTCTATTCAGTATTCCATATGTTGTTGTTGCTTCCCTCTCTCTCTCCTGATGATGTTGTAGAATACCGTTCTTGTTAAGGGGGAGTGTTGAAATATTATAACTACAAAGAGTATTCTAATTATTATTGAGTCATTCTTCATTATATCAATCCCCTTTTATGGATTGATCATGTCAGGCATTGTAATTGACCAAATCCTTTTCTGTGGATTGGTCAAATCCTAATTGTATTATGAAAATTAAGAATTCTCCCCCCAGGCCTAATTAAAGTGCTTTTAACCACTATGAAGACAATTCGGCCCTGCATAGTGAAGAGACACCTTTCCAGTGCCTTCCATCTAGTATAAATAAAGGAGGATAGCACCTCATTATATCACTCACTCATTCAATCATCAAGTGTGAAAGTTTGGTAGCTATAGTTTGAAGAAGAAGGAAGAGAGAGGCACATTGCTCAATGTTGCATATTCTCTAGTGTTTTGGTTTATTATCTTGGCAGTGTATTGGCTATCTATATTAAGGAAGTTTTTTCTGGGTTTTCTCCCCCATGAGGGTTTCATAGGATAAATTATGTGTATCTTGTGATTGTGTTTCTCTCAGCGATCCTACCTATGCTATTGTTATATAGTAAATTGAAAAGAAGCCTAATAATATCTCAAAACTTAACAAGACCCATACTCATTTGACAAATTTCTAGCTACCAACATATTGTGTGCCCTGTCCATGATGGTCCCGTTCTTTCTTTCTGTGACACAATTTTGATATGGTGTATACCGCGTGGTAAATTGCTTGTAGATTCCATGAGCTTTACAAAAGTTATGAAACTCTCTTCAGATGTATTCTCCTCCTCTATCAGTTCTTAGAAACTTGATGTAATCACCACTTTGCTTCTCCATGAGTGATTTAAACTGTTGAAAACAACCCAATGCATTAGATTTATTCTTTAGGAAATATATCCATGTCTTTCCTGAGAAATCATCGATAAATGTCAGAAAGTAAGTGTATTTCCTCCTATGGATGGAGTTTGCATTGGTCCACAAATTTCTGAATGTACTATTTCCAGTAGATCTTTTTCTCTATATGACTTGCCAATTGGAAATGATTCTCTATGTTTCTTTCCAAATATGCAACCTTCACATATCCTCTTTGGTTTTTCTGTTAATGGAAAAAAATTGACCATATTGTTTGTGTGTAGCACCTTCATACCTCCAAAGTTAAAATGTCCAAATCTAAAATTCCATAGCCAAGAATCATCCTACACTTCAAATTGGAATGATTCCTTCATTTCTGTGCCACTTTCTCCTTTCTTCATAATGCATGCACTATTTTCTTCATTGCAACTAAGTGCACTTTTTGTTGTAAATGCAATGTCTAACTATGCATCTTTTTCTTTACCAATATCTTGTGTTTTTTTTCACTTCATGGTTGGCTTCAATGTCAATGGGAACATTTTGTTACTTTTCATCTGGATTTTTGAAATAAGTTGATTTCTTGGACATTTGTCCAAAATCACACAATGATTATCTTCCATGTAGATTATGTATCCTTTCTGTAGCAATTGTTTTGTGCTCATCAAATTATGCTTCAGACCAGAAACATAATATACATCAGACATAAAAAAAAAATTATCCTTTCTTAGTTAAAATGTTTATACTATCTTTTCCTAAGACAATGACATGGATATTTGTTCCAAGTGTAACCTTGGTTTGGACCGACTTATCCAAACTAGAAAATAATTCTATGTTTCCTTTCATGTGGTTACTACAGCCTGAATCTAAATACCATATGTCACAAGGAATTTCTTGACCAACATTGCATTCAACTGGTGAGACTATAGGCATTTCCTCAGTGTCTGCCATAAACATAGGATTGGTTTGGTTAATTGTTTTGTTTGATTGATCTTGTCCTTTCTTGTTTTGATTATATTGTCTCTTCCTACACTCATATGAATAATGTCCATACTTTTTACAGTAATGGTACTGAATATTTGATTTGTCAGTTCTCTGACCACTTGGCTTACTGTTATTTTGACTTTGTCCTCTCCCACCAATATTTCCAGGACTACTACTGCATCCACCTCTGAAAAAACTTCTTCTTCTTCCTTTAGAGTTAGCTCTCCCACTTCCTCTTCCACTGCTTATAGATGAATGCATGGAAAATTCATTCTCTAATGACATATTTGACCTATTCAACCTATGTTCATGATTAATGAAGGAATCTTGCAGTTAATCTAAACTAAACTGACTCAAGTATTTGCTTTCTTCCAGTGTCACAACAAGAGTATCAAATTTAGGAGGAAGACTCCTAAGTACCCTTTCAACAATTTTTCTCTCTTCTATGGTTTCACCATGAGACTTAATTTGATTTATCAGGACAATTACATGGGTTTAAAATGAATCTACGGAATCTGTATCTTTCATTGATAGAGTTTCAAAATCTCTTCTAAGAATTTGTAGTTTTGAAGTCTTAAATTTGTTCATAACTTGATAAGATGTTTGTAATATGTACCATTCCTCCTTGGCTTTCTTTGTTGATGAAAATATTGGGAGTATGATCTCATGCATGGCTTAATGTATGTAAAACATCACATTTTCATCCTTCATTCTTTGATCTTTCAAGACATCCTTCTCAGCTTGTGTGAGTGCATTATATGTTGCCTGATCTATTGATTCCACATATCCATTCTCTACTATCTCCCATAAATATTGACCTTAGAACGATGCCTTCATGGTCAAGGACCACATCTCATAATTCTTTCTTGTAAAAGTGGGAGGTTTCATATTTGAAGTAGAATCCATATTTCACTTTTCAACAAAGTTGTTGCTCTTAAACTTGCTCTATTAAAACTTGCTCTGATCAACTTGCTCTTGATCAACCTTCTCTGATACCAAATCTCATACCTTTAGTGGACATGGAAAATTGTGCACAGCGTAGTTGAAAATATTGTGCGCCACAAAACTTCATCTCTGAACACTCAGGACTTACCGTGCAGTGCACAGACTGCACGATTTACTGTGCGCTATGATATAAACAGTTAACAAAGTGATTTATTCACTATGTGCTAATATTTAACACATTAACTGCTAGACACAATTGAAGCTGAAAATACACATGAATTGTCAATACACAATATACTTGATATTAAAGTAAAACTTGGCACTGTGTGCTAATACAAAATACAATAACTATGAAAAGCTTCAACAACTTCTGTTTATTTTACAAACACATAGCTTCTTCTCTTTGGACTCTTCAGCTGTTATTGCTTCTCCTTCGCACCTATATGCTTTATACCTCTCATCCATCATACATTGACTGACTACAAACTCATATATATATGGATTATGACTGAGAATTATTACAGAAGCTAACCGACTTACCATTTAAGACTACAATTAATTCGACTGACTCTCAACTACTTAACTGGACTCTAGAAAGATAGAGATTAGATCTATTAATTAACTCCACTGCTTTCTAACTAACTTAGACTAAGTTTGTGAAACATAAAAGCAAATTGATGAACAAAAGTTTCAGACTGAAAAATGACTAATTGACTAACTGAGAAATTGACTGACTGACAAATCGGTAGAGATGTAAGTCTCACTGACTTGTAATTACTATTTCCAA
Organism: Picea mariana; assembly: GCA_032191745.1. Taxonomy (NCBI): domain Eukaryota; kingdom Viridiplantae; phylum Streptophyta; class Pinopsida; order Pinales; family Pinaceae; genus Picea; species Picea mariana. The sequence continues at coordinate 13,810 of JASDQU010191045.1, forward strand.
CACAAAATACAAGCCACAAAGCTTTATCATGTTGAAATACGGTAACTGCAAAGAGTATTCTATTTATTATTGATTTTTTATTCATTATATCAATCCCCTTTTGTGGATTGATCACGTCGGGCATTGTAATTGACCAAATCCCCCTTTGTGGATTAGTCAAACCCTAAATATAATATTCAAATTTAGAAGTCCACCATGATAAGTAAAGTGGTTTTAACCACTAAGAAGACAATCAGGACCTTCCCAGTGAAGAGACACATTTCCAACACCTCCTAGTTTGTATAAATAAAGGAAGCCAACACCTCATTATCTCACTCACTCATTCTCTCATCCAGTGCGCAAGTTTGGTTGTTGTAGTTGGGAGAAGAAGGAAGAGAGAGGTGCATTTCTTAGTGTTGGACATTCTCTAGTGTTTTGTTTTATTTTCTTGGCATTGTATTGGCTATCTATATTAAGGAAGTTTGGTTGGGTTTTCTCCCCCATGAGGGTTTCCCAGGATAAATACCGTGTATCTTGTGATTGTGTTTCTCTCAGTGATCCTACCTATGCTATGGTTATCTAGTAAATTGAAAAGAAACCTAATAATAGCTTAAACATTAACATGGTGTTAGATCTAAGGTGAAGAGAGCATCTTTCACTAGATAAAGAAAAATGTCATTGTTGTCGTACAAGAAAATTAGGGATTGTGTTGAAGAGGAATATCAGCCTAAAAACCATCTAGAAAAGTGTGCCCTAGCCTAGGAAACTCTTTGGCACCTTGAGCGCACCTTTTCAGTGGCCAGATACTCTGGAAATTCAAACTCTAGTTTTGACTAGTACCAGAAAACCAGAAGTACCGAAAAACTAGAAGTGCCAGAAAATCAGAAGTACCAGGAAACCAGGAAACCAAAACTAGTACCAAAAGTACTAGTCCAAAATTCTACTAGTCTAATTTGAAGGGGAAAAAAATGGATTTTCTAAAATCTAACTGCACTAGGATACTCGCCTCAGCTAAGCGCACCTCCTGGTAAGTTCAAAATTAAATTTTGAGTATTTTCAATTTTTGGTCATTTTCCCAGCTCTAGGTAAAAATGTCTGCAAACACTAAGCTTGTTGACAAGCTAGAAGGTGTGGAAAAATTATGTTCCTGAAAGGATAGGTTTACACTCATTCTTGAAGAGAATGGCCTAGCAATATTCATTAAATAATATGTACCAAAACCTACCTATGTTGCAGCGAAAGAAAAACACCAAAAAGACACAGTTAGGGCCAAAAGAATCATTGCAGATTCTATTAAATATCACTTGATTCCTCAAGTGGATTTAAATAAGACTCCAAAAGAAATTTTTTATTCCCTAACTAGGATGTATGACGGAAAGAACATCAATCGGAAGATGAATCTAAGAAATCAACACAAAAGTACAAGGATGCAGAAAGGAGAAACAATTCAAGAGTATTTCTCTAGACTATCACAATTCATGGAACAACTGGAAGCAATTGGTGATACTCTAGATGAAGACAAACTCAAAATGACAACCCTTAATGGCCTCACAAGAACTTTGGATGCATTCATCGAAACTATTTGTGCTAGAAAGGAGAAACTACACTTTTACAGTCTTTGGGAAGAATGTGTTCAAGAAGAAGCAAGAGTAGCTAACCGAGAATAAATACTATCAAGAGATGAAGATCAAGCCCTAGTTGCTCATACTAAAGGAGGAAGGAAGTGATCCTACTTCCAGAAATAAAATCATTAACATAAGGAGTCTCATCCCCCCAAAAAATTCATACATAAAGAATCTCACCCTCCAAGGAGATTTCAAAAGTTTCAGAAAGGTCAAAGAAGAAAAAATGATTTCTCATCCTACCAATGTTACCATTGTGACAGGATGGGACATATTGCTAAGAATTGTCCAGCTAAAATAGAAGAATACAAGAAGATAAATAAGAGGCAACATGCCCACACAATTGAATATGAAAAGCCACCCACAAAGATGATAAAATAACATATTGAAGATTGTGCCTTAATATTTTCCCTCTCAGGATCAATGTCACCTAGTGTGGACACTTGGATCATATATAGTGGTGCTTCCAAGCACATGATAGGTAAAAGAGACATTCTCTCTTGCCTTATAGAAAACAACTTTCCCCAGAAAGTTACACTTTGAGATGATTATCAGTACCCTGTCAAAGGAGTAGGAGAATCAAATTACAAACTTGATTCAAGAACCCCAATGAAGATTAAGGATGTACTATGTGTACCAAGTTTAAAGAACTTACTTTCTATATCAACTTTAGATAAGAAATACTTCAAATTTTCTTTCATATTTATTATGTGGACCAAAGGAAAAACCATGGAAGAAGGAATTGTTATTGGAAAAGAAGAAGGTGGCTTGTATAAGCTATAAAGTCACTTAGAAGCAACTTTGACTCATTCCATTGAGAATCCCTATGAAATTTGGCATAGAATACTAGCTCACATTAACTACAAGTCATTACCATATGTAAGCAAGTAATTCACGTGTCTACCAGAATTCAAGGTTGACCATGAAGGCATGTGCAACAGATATCCACAAGGAAAGAACATCAAGAACCCTTTCCCGAAGAGAGACAACAAAGTCGAAGGAGTCTTAGAGCTCATTCACTCAGATGTATGTGGCCCAATGCCATCAACCTCCATCATTGGGTATGTATACTATGTGTCTTTTATTGATGACTATTCTCGTAAAACCCGTGTTTACATTTTGAAATCAAAATATGAAGTGTTCGGTAAATTCAAGGAATTCAAATCCTTGATAGAGAATCTCTCTGAAAGAAAGATCAATATACTAAGGTCAGATAATGGAGGAGAATACACCTCAAAAGACTTTATAAACTTTTGTAAAGATGTCGGGATCAAGAGGAAGCTCACCACTCCCTACAATCCACAACAAAATGGTGTAGCAGAAATAAATAATAGAACTATAATGGAAGCAGTGAAGACTATGATGCATGATCAATATCTTCCAATGAATTTATGGGAATACGTAGCAAGAAAAACAATGTATGTACATAAAAAATTGTCCCATAGTGCACTTGAGCTCAAGACCCTTAAATATATGTTCTCCAAAAAGAAGCCAAAACTAAGCCATCTCAAAATATTTGGCTATCCTGTATTTGTACACGTTCCGAAAGAAAAGAGAACCAAGATGGACCCTTCAGGAAAGAAGGGAATATGTGTTGGATACTGTGAGGTCTCCAAGGCCTTCAGAATATATATACCAGGCTACCATCATATTCAGATAATAAGGGATGTAACCTTTGATGAAGATGCAACACTAAAGAAATCAAGAAGATGTCATCTTGAAGAAGTATATGAAGAAGAACCTGTGGCTCCCAGAGTTGCAGAACTAGTAAGGGAAGTCATAACTTCCCCTTATGAGGATATTATAGAAGATAATGACATAATAGAATCTCAACACCTCCCTAGATGATGATCTCCCAGAAGAGAAAGACAACATGGGAAAGGGAACTTATTCAATATGGAGAGACGTATGGTTCCCCCAAAGGAACCATGAGAAAAGTCAAGAAACCCAAGCCATTCTCCAGTTATATGGCTTTGATGTGTGATGTCTTAGAGAAGGAGCCTACATTCTTTGAAGAAACCATTCAAAATGAAGAATGGACATATGCCATGACATAAGAATACCAATCCATTATAAAGAATGATGTATGGGAAATAGTTCCCAGACTGAAGAGAAAGGATGTGGTATCTTCAAAATGGCTATAAAAGATAAAACATGTTCATGATGGAAGTATTGAGAAATATAAAGAAATTTTTGTTTCTTGTGGATTTTATCAAAAGGAAGGAATTGACTATGAAGAGACGTTTTCTCTTATAGCCAGATACACTTCAATCAGAACCATCATAGCCCTTGCAACTAAGATGAAGTGGAAGTTACACCAAATGGACATGAAAAAAACTTTCTTAAATGGTGTCATTGAATAATAAGTGTATATAGAACAACCTCAAGGATTTGAAGTATAAGACATAAAGACTCGTGTATGCATATTGAATAAGGATCTTTATGGATTGAAACAAGCTCCTAGAGCTTGGTATGGAAGAATTGATAGTTTTCTGGTGAGCTTGGGAATTACCAAGAGTAAAGAATATTCTAACCTTTACTTCAAGGTTATGAATGATGAGTCTATTATATTGATGATGTATGTGGATGACTTATTTCTAACCAGAGAAGAAAATCTCATCATTGATTGTACGAAGAAGCTCGCTGCAGAATTTGAGATGAAATACCTTGGCCTAATGAACTATTTCTTAGGTCTTGAGGTTTGGCAGAGCCCATAGAAGATCTTACTTAACCAAGGGAAGTATGCAGTTGAAATACTGAAGAAGTTTGATATCTTGGAGTGTAAATCCATGAATACACCCATGAAAACAAAGTTGAAGCTCATGGTTGACACTTCATCATAATTGATTGATGCTACAATGTACATACATATCATTGGATCATTGATGTATATGAAGAACAATAGGTCGGATATATGTTTTGTTGTGAACACTTTCAGTCAATTTCTAGTAGAGCCCAGATGTGTTCACCTAGTTTTTGCAAAACATGTGATGAAGTACGTTAAGGGTACATTAGATTTTGGTCTTAGTTATAATGGAGATCATGACTTTAGACTAAGTGGTTATACCGATTTAGATTGGGCTAGAAGTGTCTCTGACAGAAAGAGAAATTCAATATGTTGTTTTAGTATGGGGTCATCCATGATCTCATGGTAGAGTAGGAAGAAATCAAGTATTTCTCTCAGCATGAGAGAAGAAGAATACATTGTTTCATGCTCTGCCAGCTGTGAAGCCATATGGCTTCAAAAGTTGTTGACAGGTCTATTCGATCTGGATATGGAAGAAATTGTGATTCTATGTGATAACCAGAGTTGTATAAAAATGATAGAGAACCTTGTGTTCCATGACAAGTCAAAACACATAGAAATATGATATCATTACATTTTTTATATGGTGAAGAGAGGCACCATAAAGCTCTAGTATGTTAGCACGGATGAACAAGTTGCATATGTGTTGACCAAGCCTCTGTCTCATGAACATTTTGAGCACTTTCGAGATAATCTTGGTATAGTCCAAAAGGACCTCCCTCGAAAGGGGGAGTAGTGTTGATGCTAGCCTTGTGCTGAAGATTTCCAGCTTTGTGTTGATATTTTGATGCTAGCCTTGCATTAAATATTTCCAGCTCTGTGCTGATGTTGTTGTGATTCCACCCTCGTGCTGAAGATTTCCAGCCTCATTTTGATGTTGTTGAGATGCCAGCTTCATGCTGAACATTTCCAGCTTCATTTTGATGTTGTTGAGATGCCGACTTAATGCTAAATATTTCCAGCCTAGTGTTGATGTTGATGATGCTCCAACCTTCATGTTGTGATGTTGTTGTTGATGATGTTGTATAAAACTTTTGTTGTTATTGTTAATATTATGGTATCTTCGGGAGGTATGAACCTCTATTATGACCTATGATGAAACTAGAATCCCCCGGAAGGAAGCAAAGAATTGAAGGAAACCCTAGACAAGTTGTCGGTTGAACAAATATATTTATATTGAATTTATTAATGCCCAGAAGAAGAAGTCAGCCCCAATTAGACTGGCCAGGACGGCCCCAGTTAGATTGGCCAGTCCACTATAAATACAGGGTGCCAGTTTCATTATTGGTCATCTCAGCAGTTGCAATGAGAGCTAAGTCTGTGCAGGTAGTTGCAGGTAGCAACAGTTTTGTGCGCAGGTTTTCTGGGAGAGCGGGAAAGTGGTGCGCTAGCTTCTGGGTGGGATCATTTGTTCAGTTTAGTTTCTATTCTTTTTCTTGGTGCATTTAGCCTCTCTTGGCTATTGATTGCAGCCAAAATTCTCTTCTCGTTCAAGGTCAAGGTGCTCGGAGGGTGGCTTAAGGGCTGTGGTTGGGTGAGAAGGGTATCATCAATGGTTAAACGAGCACAATCCTCTATATTCTAATAGGTTATGGGTCCACACCCCCTTCAGTCAGCCTAAAACGCTGGAAGGAAACATAACTGCTAGGTATTGAGATCATTGAGGAACTACCACTAGGGTTACTAGCAGGAGCAGCTTCCAAAGAACTACAACTAGGGTTACTAGCAGTAGTAGTTGCAGAAACCCCAATTCTCAAATCCGACACCTTGTGATGGAGCATCTTGCTCAAGGAGAAGATATCCAGATGTGCCCTAACTCAGCGCACCTATTGACTTTCTCAGAAGAGAGAAAAGTAGCAGTTGAAGTTTTGGATCAAAGCATGACCAGTTATCAGTCAACCAAAGACATGTGCGAAACAATC
>JASDQU010191046.1:0-13638 GCA_032191745.1 Picea mariana
ATATATATTAAGTATAGTATATAGTTTATATAATTATAAATATGTACGGTAATGTATACACATTTTAATTGCTAATATGACATTTAATATGACATTGAATAAAGTTGTTCCATCGGATGTCATAGATTCGACCTAGAAGATTGCTAAGATTTGGAAAATAATGATAACAGTCGAGTATTTACCAGGTGGAAAAGAGTTAGAACAAAGAAGACTTAGCATAAGTGCTCGACCACATTGTTTCCTATTGCAATATCAATTGCCACCGTCAAATTTAGTTGGAGAAAATGTGGAAAAGTGAGCCCCAAAGAATAGATGAGAATAAGTAAAGGAAATAGGGAAATCTTTAAAAGGAAGAATTAATTCTTCTATTATTTTATTAAGGAACGAGAAACTGTAACCCTAAATTAAGTTCATTATTCATTTACAAGAAGAATTGTAATCATAACTCGACCTCCAGAGAAATATAAAAGAGAGTGTTAGGCCTTTATAAGGGATCGGTCTCCTGGGGAAGGAATGAATGAGAGTATTTGTTCTAGCCGAGAGTCTGTACAATACATGGAAAATCTGTAATGACTTTCTACACTAGTTTTAATAGGAAGAGAGGGTTCATGCCTCTATTCTCTTGACATGTCTAGCATTTTAATTTATATTTTCTTTCTAAAACTTTCAATAAGTTCAGATTGTGCTTCTTTATTTCATGAATGATATTAATTATCTTATGAAGCTACATTTTTCTTTACTTTAATGAACATAACAATCTTTATATAGGAGTTTATGTTGAAACGGTGTCTTGGTGCTTACCTCACTTGACATGCTTTTAGATATTAATTGTTTAGATCTTCTTGAAAAATATTTAGATAACTCCATAATGCATATCAAAAGTTGAAGATATTAATAGACTTATGTCCTCCATTAGTATTGATACTTCTATTTGTTATACTTTAAATGTTACACGCTAATATTTGAAGTAATTTCATTATTTTTATCGTCATTAAATCTAATAACTTAGGGAATATGGATTAAGGTGTCATCTCTGATTAGATAAATTGTGTAGTTTGTTGTTCATATATTTATTCATGTTTTACATGACCTTTTCCCCTTTTATCTTTATTTTATTTCTTATTGCACATGAGCTTATTGAATATATTATGCACGAGGGATACCCTCTTTGGCTTCTGGATTCTTCAAAGAAAGCCTAAAAAGGGAAGGATTTATCTAAGCCTCAAAAGGTGCCTTGGCATTGTTCCTTCGACAGAGGAACAACATGCTCTATGTGAGATCAAAAGTAGCATATGACTAGCCAGAAAGCGTTTTTTTAATATTATGAGTAATTTTGGGGAATTTTTGTCTACAAGAGGGAAATGGATGTGGGATTAAGGCCAACAAGTACATCTATGAATATGATGTGGAAAAATATGTTCTAACAGAATCTATCTTCTATAATTGTTCCATCTTATGTTCCCAACTTTTTTGTTAATTTTTCTATTGTGGTTTCATTTTTAGATGATGATTATGAGGTTGAAAATCCAACTTCACATTCTCACCTTCCCCTGGTTGGTTCTATTGAACATGAACACGCACTAGAACCATAGCTTCCTATATGGGTTCATATAACACAATAAGAAGTTGGTTATCTTGCAAGTGATCCTTCAAATCCATGTCATACACAGTCATAGTTCTAGTGAGCCTCCTTTATTTTGGCTTAAGTTTCAGAGACTGGTGATCAAGAAACATTTCTAGAAGATTTTGGCCATCCAAATTGGGGTGCAACAATGAATGAAGAATATCATTCATTAATGGTGAACGATACTTGGGATCTTGTACCTCTTCTTAAAGGAAGAAAAAATGGTATAATTAAATGGGCGTATAGAACTAAGTATGCACAATATATAGAAGTGTTTAAAGACACAAGGTTAAATCGGTTTCCAAATGATTTTCTCAAGTAAAAGGAATTGAATATACAAAAACCTTTTCCCCTAAAGCCAAAATGAACTCCATTTTCCTTGTTCTATCCCTTGTAGTTTCACATAAATGGGAATTCCATCAAATGGATGTCAAATCCACCTTATGGCATGGGGATTTGCAAGAAGAAATTTACTTGGAACAATCTTATCATGACTCCATTCTTGTTTATCGCCTTAATAGATATCCCTATGATATTAAGCAAGATACTTGGCCTTACTACATTACAAGGGGTATATTTTTTTATTGAAACCAATGTTTCTACATGTCTTTTTTACCTCAATTTCTACACCAAGAAAGTGGGAAACCATCTCATAAAATATGCTCTTTATGTTGATGATTTTATCTTCATATGTAATGACCCCAAATTTGTAACCCATGTGAAATATCAGCTTAAGAAGAAATTTTACATGAAAACCTTGGGACATTTGCATTGTTTTCTTGGTCTCAAAGTCTTGCAAATCAAGGAAGGAAATTTCCTTTGCCAGTCTAAGTATGAATGTGATATTTTTCATTGATTTCACATGGAATATTGTAAACTAGCCCCATTGTTGGTTATTAATCTCTCTCTCTATCTAATTGGGTTGACCTAGGTTCAGATCTGAACAGGTTTCCAACAAAACCCTCTAAAACTATGGTCCTCTTGGTAAACCAGAAGGCAACATAGTACACAGAGTGCACTGCACAATCTCACCCGAGATAGTTTATGGGTGACTGCAATGCTCACGTACTTGCGGTCTAAGAATGAGTGGGGATCTGGGGTTATATTTGATCTTCCTCAAGCGTTGATCTAATTATTCTCTCTAGTTTTCCTAAGATTCATTCATATGTTAAGCCTATGCCTGCATTCTAATAGATATAACTAAACCACTCATCCATCCATTCATAAATTAACTATTGACAGAAGGTAAATATGAAATAAACACCACACATAACACAAGTTTTACCATGGTTCACCCCCTTTTGGTCTACGTCCACAAAGATATGGATTTGTAGGCTCTTTTATTTAGATTTATACAATATATGGAGTTGTGTGCACTACAATTCCGATCATACAATCGTGAAAAAGGTTCCACAACCTCTCTAAGACGAACTAGACCACAATGGTCTCCTCATCCTATGATCTAACCCTCAATATATAGCTACTTTACTCTTCTACAGCTCAACAACTTACAAAACTGTATCATAATTATTTTTAATTCTTTTCCATAGTCCCAAAACCCAAACAACTTTGAACAACTTGGAACCACTTGGAGCCCTGACCTAGACCTCCTAGGTTCTTATTTATACTAATTTACAAGATGCTTTCCTCCTTTTCATGAGGCTTTCCCTTCACACGTGCTACTTTTCCTGCCAGTTCTTCTTCTCCAAAATTGGGTTTTACCTTCCAAAAATAGACCTTACCTAAAAAATAGGCTTTCCCCCAACACCCATCTCCCTTCATGTTTGGAGTCAAACTAGTCACCACTTGTTTTTCACCCAAAGTGGATTCCACTTTGTACCATGAATTAGTTGGTATCCTTTTATATTTGACTCATACCCATCTTGATATTTCCATTGATGTTGGTCTTGCTACCTAGTGTATGAAAATACCTCATGAGAACCATTAGAAAGAAACAAAAAGGATACTTTAGTATATCCAAGCCACTGAGTTCAATTTGGGATACATTTTAATTTAGGGGGGACTCCTATGGTTGGTTGGTTTCACTCATTTCGATTGGTTTAGTGGCCTTGATTATCAAAATTATATTTTTGGTAATGGTTTTAGTCTTGGTTCTCGAATTCTCCCTTAGGTTTATAAAAAACAACATTTCCTTGCTCTTTATTTAGTAGAAGCAAAGTATCAAATGACAGTTAGTGATCTTCTGGAAGCTCTTTGGCTTTAACATATCCTTCCAAAGTTTCAATTTGATCAACAACATCTAACCATACTCTTGTGCGAAAATCAAAGTGTCATTAAACTCACCAAGATCTAATTCAACATAAACACATCAAACACATTTAACTACATATGCACTTCATCAAAAAGATTATTTAGGATTGCATTCTTGAAGTGATCTATTTCCCTATGGACTTGATTATTTTTCATAAATTTTAAGAAAGATTCTTATAGAAGTGAAGTTTTCCATACTTCAATATATGTTAAGTGTTCAAGAAATTTTGATTAAGGGGGAGTAGGTTGTAATGCCTCATTCCTTCTCCTAGTGTTTCACCTTAATCATTCAATCATATCCCATGTTGTTCTTAAGGGAGGATGTTAAGATATTTAGACACTTAGGTGTTAGTTAAAATCAACTTGGTCTAATGCGTCTCTAGGTAAAATATGTATTTTTAGTGTGAATTTGTAATTATCCAATATCATAGTCATGATTAAGTTCAAGACATAAAATGATACGATGGTATCTGTTCTCCTGGATACTTATGGTTGTTAATCTCACACACCCAACCCCCTAGTACCCTTTTAAGGAATGGGGTCTAAATTTTTCTCCTTCCTACAACTTCTTTGAGTTCCTCGAATAAGTACACCATTTCCTTATACTCTCCAATAGCTTTCCAACAGCTATAAACTCATCACAAGCCAAGTTCTTAGTCAAAATTTATGGCTCCCTGAAATTATTGGGGTATCATTGTTCAAAGGCCACATGGCTCCACCTCATTCGTAACATCCTACATGGAACTAACATGACCTCAGTCATAATCCTTTAGTGATGACATGACCACTAGAGGGGCGGTTGTAGAGGACATATTCTAGGCCTTCGCAGGTAATAGGCCTTCGGCCCCTTCGATATTCTAATGCAGGTCTATAAACTTCCCCGAAGTTTTGAAGTGTATAGGTCTACAAAATTCCTTGGAGTTAGGAATTCCAAAGGACTCTTTCCATTCTAAAATATATGGTGGATATTTGATCCACCCTTGGATCTAAAGGCTAATATTCATATGTTCTTAACACATAACTTAAACTTGACANCATGGCATGCGTTCCCTATCCAAGCGAGGTTAGAAACAACACACATGTATTTTGACACTTATACACTTTAGCATTTAACACACCATCCTATATCGTCGCATCTCCCGGAGTCTTGGAGTTTTGAAGTTTTGAACTCTTGAAGTAAGACTTCGACTAAGTGTCTACGCTATCTCCCACTAACTGATGAGATGGTCGAGAAATTTTCTCAATGGACCCTCAATAAACGGTCCACAATGTCTCTGAATTCATCCCCTGGATCTGACAGTTGGAGAAATTTCCCCACTTTGGGATTTCGTGACCTCGCATCCCTTCGAGATATTAGCCCATTTAAGTTTTGAAAGGTTTACATATCAGTAAGTTCATAAAGGGGATACAAATGCTTTCTATCGATAAAAATTATTGGTTACCCTATCCTTCCACTAGGATCGATCTAACGGTTGAGAGAGATTATGAAATATCCTTATATCTACGGCTTGTATTACTTCGTGACTTTAGTATTCTAGAGTCTCGACTGTTTAACGCCTTTTTCACTCCTGGAGTGGGTCAATGCTGAATTTGACCATAAGGTATATCCAATGGTCAGGAAAGATACCGAAGATCCTTAGAACTATGACTCACATTACTTCATGACTAAAAGTTTGCTCAAGATTTAATGATAAAAAGGATCCAACGACAATGTATAGGAAACTGCCAGTTGATGGTCAACCATCTAGTCATCATTTCGATAGGTTTCCTTCGATAGGATTTGAATGTTGTGAGGTTCCAACATCCCGAAGTCTCGATACTTGGAAGACTTATCTCCTTTTTAGTGCAGAGCAAGGTTCTAGTGTCATGTTCATATGGGGCTTTGACAAGCTCCCAAGGTCTACACTCCTAGATTTTATCCGAGATGGGGTTAAGTATGTGGACTTGAACCTGAGTTCGCTTGGAAAAGAAAATGGTTTGAAGGAAGTTCCTTTCATTTCAAAATTCAATTTGTGTAATAGATCCATGATAATTCTAAGAGATTTACAGGTTCGTAATTATCCCGTAGAGTCTATCACGACTCTATATTTCCAGGTTTGGTTCCTAGATAGTCCTTTGAGGAATTTCCAACAAGCACAGGGGTCAAAGTCTTATTCTCCAAAATTCATTTAAAACTCATTACTAACAATTATCCTTTTGTAAATAGAGGTAGGTAGAAAACTGTCTAAAAAATATGATATTCAATCTTTGCTTCCAATTTGTCAGGACACTAGGCCATAAGAGCCATGAATTCTATCGTTCAAACAAGGTAAAATAATTTTCCATTAACTAGCTCAAGAACAAAATTCATATTACAAAAAAACAACCAAGACAACATAAAAATCAGAGTCACACTTATATGAAATTGGAAATTAGTTGGAAACAACTAAAAGGGTGCTCTTTTCCACCCAACCATAGGCACATTTTTCTCTTTGAGTATTCCTCAACTGGCCACCACTTAGATAGATAATGAACCCATGAGATAGATGATTTTTTCCTTTTTTCTCAGCTACAACAAGGGAGAAAGGTTACTCTCCTTTTCCCATAGGGCGATGGCAATTCAATTTTATATCCACCAAGAAAGGGAGCCTGATGTGATTTGTCACTCAATCACTACATCTATGTTTATCATCTTGATTAGAATGTCCAAGATCTCATGTACCCGTAACAACATATATTTCTCAGTTCTCCTTAGAACCAAAGAGCCTCACATGCGTTCATTCCTCTCAAGTGATCTTTCGACCCATTTGTGTGTATCTTCTACCCTCTGTCCACGATTTTCCTAACTTTTTTTTCCTTTCCTAGCAATATTTCATGGGTTAGATCAGGAATTTTCTAGATAGGTACTCTACTCATCTCCTCATTTACTCTTGAGGAATACTTCCCAACTACCACTTGATTGGTAATTAAATTTTTTGGGCTAAAATAATGCTCTGGGTCTAAGCAATTTATATCCAGTAGCATACTGGTCTGACAGGGTCATCTCAACCATCAATGGTTCCCCTTACCATACCATCTCATGCATCATGATCCATAATAGCCACCTCCGTTCAACAATTATGCCAGAATTTTCCATTTTTATTTAATAACAATATATATATATATATATATATATATATATATATGAGAAATACCTTTAATAACAAGGTTCACTGTCTTTCCAAAATTCCCATGACGGTTCTGTCGGTAGTATTTTATCCAAATATAATTATATTTACAAGCTGGGGGAAACATAGGTATTACAATCCCTTCCTCCTTAAAGGAACACCATCCTCGATGTTCTACCTATGGTTGTGGTATTTATGTACAACAGTGAAAAAAAAGGGTATGCGTGTTTCATGGCATCCTCCAATTCCCATGTAGCTTCATCTATACCAAAGTGTTTCCATTGCACCTTGACGTGGGCAATAGTTTTGTTCCTGAGTATAATTTTATTCATGTTTAGTATGCATTGGGGTTCTAGTGGTAATTCTCCCTCTGGTTCCACCTGGATCACAAACCAGTCAATTATATGATTAGAATCATGTACATATTTCTTCAACAATAAAACTAAATGAAACATGGAAAACATTATGTGCTTTCCCTATGGGAGGAACTGCTAGTATATATGCTACAGGTCCCACTTTGTCCAAAATTTCAAAGGGTCCACAAAACCAAGGTGCCATCTTGGTACAAGTTCACATTCTCAAGGAACTTCTTTTGGGTCTAGTCTAGAGATACATATGATCCCCTACTTTGAACTCCCTAGGAGTCCTATTTTTTTCTGCATAGCTCTTCTACCAGTCTTGGGCCACCTTCGGATTTTGTCTTATTCAAAGTACTTGTTGTTCCATTTATTTTAATAGGTATATCTCGAGTGTTATTCTTTCCACTAGTTTATTCTAGTTGATTGGAATGTTGCATTGCCTCCCATAGAGAGCCTCAAAAGGGCTCATCTTTAATAACTCTTGATATCCATTGTTGTAGGTAAAATCTACCAGGGGTAGGTATTCTTCCAATTTCTTGTACTGATGCATCACATGTATCCTTAACATGTATTCTAACACTTAGTTTACCCTCTCCATATATCCATCAGTTTGAGGGTGATAGGCTATACTAAATAGCAATTTAGTTTCAAAACCAACAAACAAAGATTTCCAAATGTTTGAAGTAAACTTTGTATCTTTGTCTAATATGATTTCCTTAGGAACGCCAAGGAGTCTAAATATTTATTTTATGAAAATATTGGAAATATTTGTCTGCTTGTAGGTTGACTTTACGAGGATAAAGTTAGCAACCTTACTCAGCTTGTCCACAACTACCATAATAGTGTCATTCTTCTTGGTTGATTTAGGTAGTTCGGTGATAAAATCCATGGATATGGTTTCCCATTTCCATTCTGGAATTGGTAGGGGTTGCAACAGCCTTGTTGGATGTCTATGATCCACCTTAACCTAATGACATTCTAAGCAGTTATCCAAGTAGTCAGCTATGTCCTTCTTCATTATTGGCCAATAAAATAGTTTCTTGGTGGTTGTGATCATTTTATGATAACCAGGGTGCCCAGTGTATGGTATTTTATGTAGTTCATCTAGTATGAACCTCTTCAAGTCATCACACTTTGGGATATATGACCTAACTTTGTAAGTTAGAGGGCCATCATTCAACAATTGATATCCCCCATACTTCATCTCTGTGGGATCTTGCTCTAAGTATGATTTCATAGTTTTGAAAAAATCAACCACTTCTTGTGCACTTTTAACTCTCCCCTTGATGTCTGATTCATAGGTACTTATAGCTTCCAAATGCATCACCTTCATACTTATACTGATGGAATCAACCACTCTTTTTTCCTTTCCCTTAATATGTTTGATTTCAAAAACAAATTCATTAAGGGGAGCCATCCAACTAGCTTGTCTAGCACTGAGTTTGGGTTGGTCAAACAAATATCTCATCCCACTATGGTCTATCATAAGTAAGAATCTTCTTCCTTGGAGGTAATGCCTCCACATTTTTAAAGCATGTACTATGGCATCCAATTCTAGCTCATGTGTCACATAATTGATTTCATGTGCATTCAGTTTTATGGATTAACAACAGATTACATATCCTTCTTGCATGAGGACTCCTTTGATTCCCTCTTTGCTCGCATCTAGACATACCAGGAAGGCCTTGTTTGGGTATGCAATTTTCATCATTGGTGCATTGGTTAAAAGGTCTTTTAATTGGTGAAAAATCTCTTCACATTATGTGGTCCAAACAAATTTAACTCCCTTTTTTTGTAGGGAGGTGATTGGGAAACCAATCTTGGAAAACCCCTTTATGAACCTTATATAGTATCATGGTAGGCCCATAATGGATATGATATAAGAGATGTCCTTTGGTATAGGCCAATCCATGATGTCTTTGATCTTTTCAGGGTCAACTACCACTCCTTCGGTGATGACATGACCTAAGTAATGGACCTTCTTTTGAAAAAACTCACACTTACTAAAATTTGCATAGAGATTCGAGTAACAGTAAGGCAACTGAAGCTGTGAGTTCTTGGCATATCACAGTGATCAAGACATACCCCATGGAGCCAAATGTTATTACAATGTTTGTAGGGGGGGTGTTTTTCTTTCCTCGGGAAAAGACACCATAGCGAAAAATGACAAGAAGTGGACCAAAAACCCACTTATCCTAAGATTTGGTGCCCGGGTGCGTTATACTAAGGATCGTGTAGATATGAGCGGCTGAGATATGCATGCTCAAATATATGGCGTATGATCCATATCGGAGCCCCCCAACCTTCTACCTTTAAATGGGCGGGGGGTCTGAATTGGTGGTTTTTTAGCATGAGCCCTACACTATCGTGGTGCTTCTTTATTAACTCAGACCCTCCCTACTCAATACCTCTTACTGCTACCCCCCCCTCCTTCGGGTAGACTTATTACCTCTCTCCCTTACCACTTCCCACTCCTCTTGCCACCTGTATTTCACTAGCACTCCCATATGCTTGTCCCTTCCCCCTGTTTTGTCACT
The DNA here is from genome assembly GCA_032191745.1 of Picea mariana. Lineage (NCBI taxonomy): Eukaryota > Viridiplantae > Streptophyta > Pinopsida > Pinales > Pinaceae > Picea > Picea mariana. Next base: position 9,938 of record JASDQU010191046.1, read on the forward strand.
CCCTATTATCTTCCCACACCTGTCCTCCACTCACCATCCCACTTGTCCCATCTCCCATTATCATCTTCTACCACCTACACCACTTCTCTCCACTCCACTTCCACTTGTGTCATTTCCCCACTCTGTTACGTATCGCCTCGCAGCCTTCCCCCTGCTTCCTCATCATCTTCCTGCGCCACATCACCTCCATCCCATTACACCTCATCCCAGCTTCTGTGGCTCCCATGCTATCCTCAGTATCCTCTTACCATCCACAACTTTCCACCAGGCCATGTCTCGTTCTCTTTCCCATGCCTAGCACACCAATCACTTCGCCAGATCCCACGTCCATAGGCCTCCCCACAAGCATCTGAATCATATCCAAATGGTAGAATGTTGAGGCCGCTAAGTTCTGCAGGTGTCAAGTTCACTTGGGCCTCCCTGATCCCGAGAAAGGAAGTTATTAAAGTAGGTGGTGGCGGTTGAACGTCATTTCCACCATAAATAGAAAGCCCGAGGAAGGACTCCCAACAATTTGGCTCCTCTTCAGGTTCGTTCTGAAGAGTGATTGCATCTGATTGAAGCTCACGTCTGATAGGAGATTACATGCATAGTCTTCCAAGGAGAATGCAGGAATAATGCCTTCAATGTAGTGGCACAGGAAGGCTTCTATTGTTTTGGTCCCAAGTATATAAGAGTCTCTCTCATCTTTTGTTAAGGTCGACGATTGAGCTACGCTCCTGATTGTAAATTTTTAGTAAAGCCTCTTATTCTCTCGTTATCTATGGAATTTTGAGACTTCTTGTTGAATAACGACCATCCTTCTTTCTCGTCTATTTTTCCTCTGATACTAAATGCTCGGGCTTGGAGGCTCCAGTTGAGCTGTTGGAATGGTTTTGTAATGTATATTTGATTGCAATGTTGTTGTGATGTTTTCAGTTTCTTGAAGTTCAGAGACAAGAGGATCTTTTCTTCAGAGTTCTTCAATCCCCTCGCTGCTGGAAGACCAGATGTCCACAACAGACCTCCACACCTTCCTCAACATTCTTCCTTACCACTCACCACTATACCCAACATACTGACTAAAATTAGATCGAGACCTCACATGATTATGCATACCAACTAGTTTTCTGAGTTAAAGAGAAATTATCCTGAGTCTCCGTCCATTCGACCCCCCCCCCAATAGATTTATTCATTGTGACATATAAACTGATGTGTACTGGGCTTACCTTCAATGCAATCTGAATGTGACTTCTAGTGCTAAAATTTCTAGCACCGCTGTCGGGGACGAATTGAAGATTTTCCCTGGGATAGAATGACAAAAGGTTTTGTTTCTAAAGGTGTGTCAGACAACAGAACCATTCAATATTTTATCTTGAAATTGGCGACCCCATTGAGGCGACTCCACTATTTCAGTTGTGGCTTCCAAAGGAAAACACACGAGGTCTACTCCACAACTTCCTTTAGCAACACCTAAATCTGACCCAGAGAAAATTATCATAAAGGGAAATACCCTTCAAGGAGGTACTTCTACTGCTGAACCAGGTATTTTTGTTGATTTTCACCATCCTCGTTTAGAAACTCCAATATATTCTTCTCCTTTTCTTGTTATACCATCTACTAGAGTTTCCCGAAGATTAAAGTTTGGGAGTGTTCCTGCTGATTTCTCCTCTCCTGTTTTGGGATTGGAAGGAGAAAGTCTCGTCACTCCTATCTCCTCTGAAGTTGTACTATGGTTTAGACCCAGGGCCTCAAAATATTTTCTCACTCTAGGTTTTACCACTCCTCCCCTTGTTAGAGTTGTTTCTTTTACAAAGAGGGAAACCTTTGTTCCCTCAAGCCCTGTGGCCTTTCCTCAAATCCTATGTTGTTCCCCTTTCATCCTGGAAGCTCAGCCACAGTCTCCCCTATCTGAACTTCATCTCCTCTTGGTTCTCCTCCATCTATCATCCCTATTCTAGTGCTAATCCCCCGAGAAATAGAATGGATGCCATAGTGGCTACAAGATATTCCCCTTTGATCTTACCTCAGCCCATGAATGCTCTCGCTGCTGGAGATTACCTGAAATATATGCCCAATTTCAATGGAGAAGAATACATAACTAACGAAGAGCACCTTGTTGCCTTCTATAGTTACGCACAAAATTTGAAAATTGAAAACAAGGATGTGTGGATAAGAGTTTTTGTCCAGAGCCTTGATGGTGAGGCTAGGAAATGGTTTAGAGGATTAACCCCTGGATCCATTGATGGGATTGAGGCTTTAGATGATGTCTTCTTGAGACAATGGGGGGATAAAAAATACTTTATGTATTATATCACAGAGTTTGGGTGCCTGAAAGGAAAAGAGGGAGAGTCTATCTCAGATTTCTCCAAAAGATTCAACAAAATGCATAATAAGATCCTTGTTGAGATAAAGCCTACAAAAGCCTCTTCTAAAATTACTTATGTTAGTGCTTTTGATCCTAATTTCTACCTCCTATTAAGAGAAAGAAGAAGTACTTCCTTGGCTCATATGCAAGTTGCATCCCTGGAAGTAGAATCCAATTTGTTGGCAGTTGGCAGACTCAGAAATAAAACTGATAGAGATAGAGGAAGAGGGAGATCTGAAGCTTCAACCTTCAGTTCCTTTGCATCCCACCCTCAATTGGATGAGTTGACCAAGTTGGTAAAGTCTCTTTATACAAAAATGGAGAAGATAAAATTTGAAGGGAAGCAGAGTTATAAGAGTGCCCCAAATGCTGATAGCAGAGGTAACTTCATAAGACCAAAAAATACTCCCTAGATACTTCCCAAAGAACCTTGAAACAGATATAGGGATGATCAGAAAATACAAACCGCTCTCCAAAACAATATTTTCATTGATGTAGAAGGAGAGGAAGAAGAGCTTGACCCAGAAATACATTGTCTTGGAGACACCTCCCCATTTCCCCATTTGACCCAATCTGCATATGAGGAGTCCCTCATGGACAACCAAATAAATGAATTGAGTAAAGGGCACAAGACCAATAGTAATACCAATATATATAATCTCAGGTATAAGGAAAAAGAAGGGAAGTATAGTATCCCTAATCAACCTCCCAGATCAGATAGACCTACCAAATATGCAACAAACAACAATAAGGAGAAAAAAGCACAAAAACCCTCACATATTGCCAAAGATTATGTCCCATAAGTGAGAGAAATTCTAAATCCCCCCTCTTCTTTCAACTTTGAGCATGAGATTCAAAATATTAGGATCCATGTACCCCTTTCAGAGCTAGTCAAGCATCAGAATTTTAAAAGATCCCTCTCTAAACTATTTCAGCTCGAGCCTTCATATTTTTCCACAGACTCAGTAAACCTTCAATATGAAAAGCCAACAGTCATTCTATGTCCCTTGATAGAAGATAGAGATGATTCATCTCCTCCCATCTACACCTCACTAAACTTACATGACAAGGTGTTGCATAATTGTTTGATGGAATCAGGGGACTCTCATAATCTCATGCCCAAAACTATCATGGACGAGCTTGGATTAGAAATCACAAAATCTTATCATGATTTGTATTCTTTTGATTCACAGAAGGTACAGTTCCTTGGGGTCATCAAAGATCTGGTTGTGACCTTGTTTCAACTGCCCATGAAAAGTGTGGTCATGGATACCATGGTGGCCGATGTTCCTCCCAAGTTTGGCATGTTCTTGTCAAGATATTGGATTAAAAGACTTCGAGGAACATTACAGAT
>JASDQU010191047.1:2798-14505 GCA_032191745.1 Picea mariana
TATTTTTATCGTAATTTGATTTATTATTCCTCGAGGTGCCAGGAATGCAAAGCACTGATACATGTGTAATGTAGCTAGAGCATATAATATTAGCATAACCTAACTTGCAGGATTAAGCCACTAGGTACCCTAGTGAACAAATTTGGTATTTATTTTTTCCACAATTTGTTGCCAGTAATGGGATGTGGTATTCTTTGTGGATATGGGAATTCCTAAATACTTGAAGGAGGACCACGTGTTAGTTAAAGAAAATTGAAACAATACAGAAATGACATGCAATCTCTAAAGAGGAGTGTTCCAACCCATTATTTGGATTTTCTTGTGATTTAACATTCCCCATGAAGCATCCAGAAAGGTGTTTAAGAAATTCTTGAAAATAGAGGTGATAATCAATAAATATACTACCAACAACAAGGTTTCATCAACAAACTGAGAATGATTTAGGTTCTTAAATCCCTACGCAATTTGTAATCTGGGAATATTTTTGACAAGTATTTCATGTTCCAATTCTCTGCTTAAAGATTCAACCATAAGGATATATAAATGAGAGGAGAAACCGAGCATCCTTGACGAAGTCCTTGGCTTGCTTGAAAATTTTTTGTTGGCCTGCCATTGATGAGAGGGGGGATCCAAGGGCCACATATAAAATAGGAAACCCACTTTATGAAGTCTGGGTTGAAGCCAAAATGTTCTATAACTTGAAATAAAAACCGGTTCCTTACATGGTTGAAGGCATTGGCCATATCTAATTTAATTACCATTCCTTTACCTTTCACCTTGACACTCGTGTGGATTGTTTCTTGGACAAGAACGATGTTATCCATGATTTTTCTTTCCTGCAAAAAACCCCTTGGTTAGAGTAAATTATTTTAGAATAATTTTCTTTAATCGGTTGGCCATGAGTTTGGTAAGGATCCTATAGGAAGAGTTATAGAAAGATATAGAATGAAATATAGAAAAAGTAGGGTTGGCCTCTTTAGGAATAAGGGATAAAATGGAAGAATTGGTGTTTCCTCCTATTCTCAAAGATTGATGGGAATATTGAAGCATGCGTTTAAGATCATGTTTGATGAGCTCCTAGAAGTGTCAGAAGAATGAGATAGAGAAGTCGTCTGGCCCATGGGATTTATTTGAGTTTAAATGCCATATCACTTCCATTTTCTGTTAAGGGTTGGGTGAGATTGATGTTGTCTTCATTTTTGATAATATGGGGAATGTGCTCAAGAATGATAATCACATTGTTGGGATCAACCTCTTCACCCCAAGAGTATAATTCAACAAAATGAGCCTTGGCTGCCATTTTAATTTGTTTAAATTATGTCACAATAGTTCCAATTTCCAGAGTAATGTTTTGAACATTGTTTATGAATTGACGATCTTTAGCCCGATTAAGGAAGAATTTTGTATTTTTTTCACCAACCTTGAGCCATAGTCCGTGTGAATTTACCCTCCATGTCTCTTCCTCCTTTGTCAATGTGCTTTGATATCGGGTTTGGAGATCCATTTCTTTTCTTTGTAGTTGTGTTGTGAATTCCTTATTTTCAAGGTCTTTTTGAAGGAGGTATAATTTGTGATTTGTTTTTTATTTCTCTTTAGCTGATGGATTGTAAAGATTTGGCCCAAAACTTAAGCACATTCTTGAAAAAAATATTTTTTTCTCCCAAATATATACTAGTGTGCTAGAATTCCAAGTGTGCCAAGTAACAACTACCAAATCACACACTTCTTGATGGTTGAGCCATAAGGGGTTGAAGTGGAAAACAAGAGGACCGTAGTCCAGAAGGTCTTGAATATGAAGAGAGATGGGATTATGGTCAAAGGTGAGAGAAGGGAGGATGTATGACTTCATAGTAGAGTTTTGGCTTAGGAAGCTACTGTGAATGAGAAGACGGTTAATACGAGCTTCAATATGACTTGGCCATGTACACATGTTTTTCCAAGTGTATTTTCCTTTTTGAGGTGGGACATCAATCATATCCCAATCTTCGATTAGTTTGTCCATATTATCTCAAGAGGGATATTTCTTGAAAACACCCCCTCATTTTTCTGTGCTACTTTTGATGACATTGAATTCACTTGCCACTATGCATTCCATTGCAAATCCAGTCTCTTTTAAGTTTAAAATATATATCCAGCAAGAAATGTTTTCAACATAATTTACATGCATATAAACATTGATAACCACAAAAGAATTGTTACTTTGTCTATGCCTAAACCTTGTAAGAATCGATTGCTGATTTTTTGAGGAGTAATCCAAACTTACCTCATTTATATTCCATAAAGTACAAAGGCCACCTGCGGCTCCTCTCAATTTTTCTGCTATGGCATCACAACCATGCCATATACTTTTTCCCAATTTGGTGACTTTGTCTGCTCCCATTTTGGTCTCATGGAGAAAGAGAACTAAGGGATTTTATGAAAGAATGTTGTCTTTGACAAAAACGATCTTAGGGGAGTTTACAAGGCCCCTACAATTCTAGAATACCATAATAATCATTTAAGGGGGTTAGAACCAAACCCTCATGTGCTTGTTGTAGAAAACCTTGAATTCTTGGGCGGCTTGGACCCTCCTATCATATTAGGAATTGTTTGTCGTGAACCAAGAAATATATCTTTATTTTCTTGTTCTTCTTGAACCACTCATGTTTCTTTATGACCCAACCTTTTGGGCAATTGTTCTTCTGAGGCTCTATCCTTTGGTTCATCATCTTCAAAACTCTCACTCTTTGAAATGTATTTCTCCTTAGGAAATGTGACCTTCACATATTGAAATAAGTCTGCATCGTCCAACCACTACCAAAAATGTTAAGATTTGTCATTCTCTGGATCTGCAAAGACCACCCTTTTCTCCCCATGCCGGGGCATAGGGCTCAAGAATATTTGCATGTTTTTAAGGGGACCCAAGGTTCACTTGGATTGAAGGAGGATCACTATTAATTGGGACATTTCTCGGCTCAACGTGGGCATTTTCTTCACTAGAATCCATGAGATTAGAGAGAATTTTGAAACTATTCTTCGATTGAGGGTTTGAAACTTGTCTTTGCACTTCTGGGTGTTTGGCATTTGAATGAGATATTCCATGAGAAGAACCCATAGAATATCTAGGGGGAGGAAAAACCCTAGTATTCCCAGAATCGAATTTACTTGAGACAACATGCCATTGTTATTCCTTATTCATGCTAGGGACTGAAGATGCTTCCGCCTTTTTGCAATTTTTTGAAAAATGTTCATATTCGTGGAAAATTTTGCACTTGAGTGACAAATTTTCATATTCGAGTTGTTGCACATGTTGCTAGTTATCTAGGGATATGAACACCACTTCGGGGATTCCTTTTTCCATCTCTACTTCAACACAAATTATTTCACATGAGAACATATTCTCTTTTGGATCATCATGGTCAATGTATTTTCCAATCGAGTTTCTTATGCAGTGAAGAGCATCAACACTCCAATAATGAAGAGGGAGGTGGGGAAGCCAAAAACACACCAGAAAAATCGATGGAACATCATTCTCGAGACTACAATCCAGGGCACATTTTTTGAGGTACATACCTCTAGGACCCAAAAAATAAGGGCCACTTTTGAAGATCAAATCTTTGTCTTCTTTGAACTCGAAAAAAAATGCAAAAAACCCCTTCCACAGAAAAAATGATTCAGCGAGCCTTGGTTAAAGTGTTTCTAGTTCTTCTCCATATAGGTTGCTACCATTTTTGGAAAAGGCCATATTCCTATGAACTAACCGATCAAGCCATGATATGAAAGATAAATCACTTTCTTTCTTTTTGAGGAGGGAGAAACAATGACCTTGGGCATCTCATCAAACTTTTTCACAAATTTTGATGATGTGGGTTTGGAATATTTGACTGAAGTTGCAACCAGAGAGTGAAATATTAGGGCATCATCATCTGGAGGGCACATATGACCCCTCCCACCTCCATCCACCATTGTACATAGTCCAAAAAATAGGGTTTATTGTGTGCTCATATCAAATCAATTTACAAAACCTACCAACAATTCATAATTTTTAATGTTAATTAGAATAATAAAATTTAATGTTAATTAGAATAAATTTTTTTTTTTTAATTTTTGAAAATATAAATATTGTTAATGGATTTGTAGTTAATTAAATTAAATTTAAGTTGTTGTGATCCGTAAACAGTGGTCCTATGGCTTGTCTGTTTCATCAATATGGATTCTCTACATAATTACATTTTGATCATTGTGCTTGAATGTGTACCCTTGTTCAGATTTGAGCTCAATGCTTCTATTCAAGATTTGGTTGCAATGCCAAATTCAAAATGCACTTTCTGTTTCATTTGAATGTACCCAAAACATGCACTCTGTGATTTTATGGGTGAACATACAACTACTCATTCACAAAACTAGTGAATTATATACCTATACTTATGCATGTTCCTAAAATTAAAGAACCATCTATTATTTTTCTCTACAAGAATTGCATGTTCCTAAAATTAAAGAACCATCTATTATTTTTCTCTACAAGAATTCAAAATTCTCTGGCAATGACTCGCTTTCTACTCCTTTACACTATAGACTGGAAAACTACCATTTATACGTAGGAAATCTATAATGTCTTGTTGAACAACTCTTTCCAATGACCGATATAAGTTATATTGAACCCAATAATGCATATCCTAGGCATTTTTTCTTTGATTTAACTGAAACCCAATTCTTTTAAGATTATAATTGATTCAAACAAACACTATTCATCTCAATAGGGATGAAATCACAAGCTAATGCCCATCTTCAAGCCTTATGTACTGACTCTACTCTTCACAGAGTTCCAAGGCCAAAGTGGCTTTCTTTATTTCTTTTTCTTCCCCGCTTCTAATGATTTATGGTTCTCACATTGATAATACAGTCTGCTCGCATCCCTTGGAAGGAATAATGAGATCCTATGCAATTGGGTTGCTTTGTTTATAAATATTGATTGAGGGAAACCAAATCATTAAAAGGTAATGTAGTACTTAATAGTGAGAGAGAGAGATAACTACATACATACAGTCCTCTAATTCTCTGCAGAGGTTCAATACCAATCTGAGACACTATGTGAGTGACTAAGTAGAGGGTGATTGATTTGTTAGTTACACCCAATGACTCCAATGAACCTAGATTCCCCTTCGTGGACCGATGTACCCATGAAACCATGAAATAGTCAACCCTTTGTGTCCCTTAGGATCGACGTGCCCCAACCTTGGCTGTGCTCCTCATGCCGACACGCCCCAACCTCCTTGGTGCACCCTTGCCTTGTGTGTTTCTTCCAACCGACCATTGAGACTCTCTGTGAGTGTGTCGATGGGGTCATCCAACCTTTCCAATGTGCCCATGTTGCCAAGGGAAGGCGGTTCCACTCCTTGGGATTGTGCTCAAAGTCACCCAGTCCTTTCCCAAACACAACCCAAGTCTCCATCAACCATCGCAAGGAAAGTGAGGTGTGTGCTCCCTTGGTGCTCCTGTCCACATCCACATGTCTTCGTTCGCCCAACCAATATCATGCCTCTTGTTTTCTCTTTCCTGACTCATCTCCATGTCTTTTGATCCAAGTGGATATCGGTGGCCACCCACCCATTCCATGGGCTCAAAAAACAATTTTCCATCTTGGCAGTTTTTCAGTGGTTTTTCGGGTTCCAAACTTCTGGGGTCATTTTGAGGCCCTAAACGACACTTTTTGGGGATTTAGGGCCCAAATGAATGACCAATACACCAGCATGGGCAAGTCAAAAATCGTTCTTCTTAGTTAGACCTTTCCAACGGTGTATCGAACGCCCCAAACAAAGATCGTATGAAAAAGTTACAACCCCAGAAAGTTGATGTATCAACTACCCCCATCGAGCCCCGCAAACCTTTTGGATTTTCATCTTCCGAGGTTAGGGTTTTGGATTTTACTTATGTTTAAAAGGCCTTTGGAGCCTCATTGTAAAAATCATCTTCTTGCGAATGCGAGTAGCGGACACATCTCTTCTTAGAGATAAGTTGCCACCATTCTAGCAAATCTTTCACTCTGTATTTTTATAGTCTTTGTACATTTTTGCTCATTAATAGAAAATTGTGTATTACTGTATCTCTGTGTTTATGGTTGCATCTATGATAAATTTATGTTATATTATTGGATATCCAAGATATCTATGTACATTTCTTTATTATATCTCCACTCTCATTTCATGTCGAAAATAATCTAGATCAGTGGTATCAAAGCAGGCTGCTCTTGATCATTTTTAGTGCATGTCCCTGACAAGGTCCGATTATATCAATTTGGGTCTCGAGCTTGTCTCTCTTAAGGAAAATCTCTCTCGCACACCCAATAAACCCTCCATGGCGGAAGAAAAGAAAAATGATGGAGTAGAAGATTCTATAAATCTATTGCTTGAGCAAGCTCTCACGCGATAGAGGGACGAAATGATGGAGAATTTTTCCCACATTCTTCAACGCCTGTCGATAGCAACAAGAACATCTTCATCAAGAGGCCACTTTGGAGGCACCTCACCTTTCAATTTACAGGTCAATTTTGATATTCCAATATTTGAAGGTCAGATAGATGCAGATGCCCTAGACAAATGGTTAAATCTGTTAGAAGGTTATTTCTCTGTTCACAATTTTTTCGACAAAGAAAAGATCACTTTCATGCTCCTTAAGGATCTCCCCCATGTCAAACATTGGTGGGAAACTTACTGGGAGAAAATTTCCACAGAGGAGTCTGGAATATATGGGGTCAGGCCCACTTGGGATTTTTTTGTGGATGCGATCAAGGAACAATATTACTCAGTTGGAAACTATTAGGACCAATACATGATATAGACCACACTGTGGAAAGTGAGGGGCCAAGCAGTTTTGGAGTTCAAAAATACCTTACATACCTTGCACACCAAGCTAGGTATCAAAGATTCTGAATGACATTTGGTTCTGAAATACCGTGGGGATCTACACAAATACATCCAAGCTAAAATGAATTTTCTGGACATCTCATCACTCGATGTTGCCTATCGATATGATGTTAAAATCGAGCATAAATTTAAGCACTAGAACAAGCAGGAGTTCGAGTTTGCAAATCTGCAACAACCAAAGTATGGTAAAGACAACCCTAAGAACCAACCTTCAGAAAACCAGTCCAAGCCATAGGAAAAGAAGGGTCACAGAAAGACTAAGAAGGACACTGGAAAATGGTGTGATTTCCACAAAATCCCCTGGCACAACATCGATGAATGTCGCTCAAAACAATCATTGGTGGCCGAGATCAAAGAGAAGGAGCCGAGCTCTAATTCAAAACCTGATTCATAAAATATCGATACAAGACAAATCATCGACGCATATCCCACTGCTATTGTCGCGACCACAACAATTCAACAAGAACAAACAGATACTAAAGAGGGGGAGTGCCTTTTTCATTCACAGATGTGGGTGAACAGGTCCCCGTTGCATTTTATTGTTGATAGCGGAAGCCAAAAGAACCTCATCTCAACAGAGGTCGTCAAACAGTTGGGATTGTCGACAACACCACGCCCACATCTATACAATATTAGTTGGCTTCACCAGGGACGAGATCTCTATGTCAACCAACAGTGTTGATTGTCATACAACATCCAACCCTTCAAGGATGAGGTATTATGTGATGTTGCCCCACTAGATTTCTGTGATGTTCTCTTAGGCTAGCCATATATGTGGAAACACCATGATGTTTATGAGTCTCGGCCCCACAATGCCATTGTTTCTATGGGGGGTCATCTCTACAGAATACCAGAGGTATTTTTGACTACTGTTCCACCTAAATAGTGGCGCAAGGTAGTATCTCATACTACAAAATTCAACTTCTTTGCAATCTGCTCAAAAGGTGAACAGAAGGACACTGCAACCACTACAGCCTCGCCCCAAGCACCTTCTATCCAACAGAAGAAGGTTGACAAGGTTGCAACAAAGTGAAAAGACTCCTTAGGCACACAATCCTCTCATGTATCTCAAATTTTTTAACATACTCAACATTTCCAACAATAGGTTCGTGACAACCTTCCACAAACCAAGCAACGCAACATCTCCAACAAGGCAAGCAACTCACCAAGATTCATATTCAACAATCGATTTCCCCTCTCCCCGGGGAACTCAACGCAATGGAGACCATTTATTCCTAAGTATAGAGGATTGATCCGGGTGGATATCGGTGGCCAACCCACCCATTCCATGGGCTCAATTTTTTTTTTCCATCTTGGCAGTTTTCTGGCAGTTTTTCGGGTTCCAAACCTCTGGGGTCGTTTTGAGGCCATAAATGACATTTTTTTTGGGATTTGGGGCCCAAGTGATTGCCAAAGACAATAACCTAGGCCAGTTAAAAATCGTTCTTCTCGGTTAGACCTTTCCAACGGTGTATAGAGCACCCCAAACATAGATTGTATGCAAAAGTTACGCCCCTGGGAAGTTGACATATAAACTACCCCCATCGGGGCCCACAAACCTTTTGGATTTTCATCTTACGGGGTTAGGGTTTTGAATTTTACTTATGTTTAAAATGCCTTTGGAGCTTCATTGTAACAATCATCTTCTTGCGAATGCGAGTAGCGGACACATATCTTTTCAGAGATAAGCTGCCACCATTCTAGCGAGTCTTTCATTGTGTATTTTTACAGTCTTTATACATTTTCGCTCATTAATAGAAAATTGTGTATTATTGTATCTCTGTGTTTATGGTCGCATATCTGATACATTTTTGTTATATTATTGGATATCCAAGATATCTCTGTACATTGGTTTATTATATCTCTGCTCTCATTTCGTGCTGAAAATAATCTAGATCAGTGGTATCAGAGTAGACCACTCTTGATCATTTTTTAGTGTATGTCCCCGACGAGGTTTGAGTATAACAAGTTCGGTCTCGAGATTGTCTCTCTTGAGGAAAAACTCTATTGCACACCCAAGAAACCCTCCATGGTGGAAGAAAATAAAAATGACGGAGCATAAGATTCTATAAATTTGTTGCTTGAGCAAGCTCTCACGTGATAGAGGGACGAAATGATGGAGAATTTTTCCCACATCCTTCAATGCCTGCCGATAGCAACAGACACATCTTCATCATACAGCCACTTTGGAGGCACCTCGCCTTTCAAGTTACAAGTCAATTTTGATATTCCAATATTTGAAGGTCAGATAGATGCGGATGCCCTAGACAAATGGTTAAATCTCTTAGAAGGTTATTTCTTTGTTCACATTTTTTCCGAAAAAGAAAAGATCACCTTCGCACTCCTTAAGGCTCTCCCCCATGTCAAAAATTGGTGGGAAACTTACTGGGAGCAAAGTTCCACAAAGGAGTCTGGAATATATGGGGTCAAGCCGACTTGGGATTTTTTTGTGGATGCGGTCAGGGAACAATATTACCCTATTAGCAACTATGAGGACCAGTACATGAGATGGACCACACTACGGCAAGAGAGGGACCAAGAAGTTCTAGAGTTCACCAATACCTTCCATACCTTTCACACCAAGCTATGTATGAAAGACTCCGAACGACATTTGGTTCTGAAATACTGTGGGGTTCTACACAAATACATACAAACTGAAATGGATTTTCTGGACATCTCATCACTCGGTGTTGCCTATCGATATGCTATTAAAATCAAGCAGAAATTTAAGCACCAGAACAAGCAGGAGTTCGGGTATACAAATCCGTAACAACCAAAGTATGGTAGAGATGGCCCTAAGAACCAACCTTCAGAAAACCATTCCGAGGCACAGGAAAAGAAGGGTCACGAAAAGTTGAAGGACACTGAAAAATTTGGCGATTTCCACAAAATTCCTTGGCACAACACCAATGAATGTCACTCAAAACAATCATTGGTGGTCGAGATCAAAGAGAAGGAGCCGAACCCTGATTCGAAACCTAATTAAGAAAATATCAATAAAAGACAGATCATCGACACAGATCCCACTGCTATTGTCGTGACCGCAAAAATTCAACAAGAACTAACAGATCCTAAAGAGGGGGAGCTCCTTTTTCATTTACAGATATGGGTGAACGGGACCCCGCTGCATTTTATTGTTGATAGTGGAAGCTAGAAGAACCTCATATCAAAAGAGGTTGTCAAATAGTTGGGATTATCGACAACACCACACCCGCATCCATACAACATCGGGTGGCTTCGCCAGGGATGAGATCTTCGTGTCAACCAACAGTGTTGATTGTCATACGAAATCCATCCCTTCAAGGATGAGGTATTATGTGATGTTTCCCCACTGGATGTCTGTGATGTTCTCTTGGGCCAACCATATATGTGGAAACACCATGTTGTTTATGAGTCTTGACCCCACAGTTCCATTGTTTCTCTGGGGGGTCATCTCTATAGAATACCAGAGTTAGTTCCAACTACTGTTCCACCTAAACAATGCCGCAAGGTAGTATCTCATACTACAAAATTCATCTTCTTCACAATCTGTTCAAAAGGTGAACAAAAATACATTGCAACCACTACAGTCTCGCCCCAAGCACCTTCTATCCAACAGAAGCAGGTTGACAAGATTGCAACACAAAGAATCCTTCTGCACAAAATCCTCTCATGTAGCTCGATTTGTTGAACAGACTCAACCTCGCCAACAACAGGTTTGTGACAACCTTCCACAAACCAAGTAGTGCGACATCTCTAGCAAGGCAAGCAACTCACCAAGATTCATATTCAACAATCACTTTCCCCTCTCCCCTGGGAACTCAACGCAATGGATACCATTACTTCCTAAGGAGGGAGGATTGATCCAAGTGGATATCGGTGGCCACCCACCCATTCCACGGGCTGAAAATGATTTTCCATCTTGGCAGTTTTTTGGGTTCCAAACTTTCGGGGCCGTTTTGAGGCCCTAAATGACATTTTTTGGGGATTTGGGGCCCAAGTGATTGCCTTAGACACTAACTTGGGCTAGTCGAAAATCATTCTTCTTGGTTAGACCTTTCCAACGGTGTATCGAGCACCACAAACATAGATCATATGCAATAGTTACACCCCTGAGAAGTTGACGTATCAACTACCCCCATTGCAGCCCACAAACCTTTGGCTTTTCATCTTCCGGGGTTAGGGTTTTGGATTTTACTTATGTTTAAAAGGCCTTTGGAGCCTCATTGTAACAATCATCTTCTTACAAATGCGTGTACAGACACATCTCTTCTTAGAGATAAGCTGCCACCATTCTAACAAGTCTTTCATTGTGTATTTTTACAGTCTTTGTACATTTTTCGCTCATTAATAGAAAATTGTGTATTACTGTATCTTTGTGTTTATGGTTGCATCTCTGATACATTTTTGTTATATTATTGGATATACGAGATATCTCTTTACATTGATTTATTATATCTCCGCTCTCATTTCATGCCAAAAATAATCCAAATCATCTTCCCAAGGAGCACACACTCGGTGGGTGTCACATGAGACCTTACATCCTCCACCACTACAAGTTGTTTTCATCCCCAACAACAATTGTCGATATCCATGACATATCTTCCCCATATTTGGATCTTGTAACCCCTCAAAAACTATTGTCTCTCACTGCTTTCATCAAGGAAAAATCCTCTTAGGAAATTACATGAGTCTATGAAGTGTCGCATCTCACTAACTTATTGTTGCTTCCATACTTGTGTGTTGGATCCCCTTGTGACTTCAGGTTTTTGGTTAGCTATTCCAATTGTCGCACCTCTACCTCAAGAATTCACATCTTCATGTTC
>JASDQU010191048.1:2233-13385 GCA_032191745.1 Picea mariana
AACCTGGGTTACTAAAACAAGAAACTCGCAGTTTCGACTGTCGGGGTTATGACAGTAAGACTTTTGGAGCTAGCAAACACCAAGACACGAAATACCGATGATGCTTAACTGTGGTTTAGAGTATCTTTACTCTCGGTACTGATGTGGGTAAACCTTTTTTTTTTTAAACTATTTCGCCGTTTCACCCCTCGGGACTTGTAAACTATGTGATCTATAACTTCCGACATGCGACATCTCGAGGTAAAAAGGAGAGAGTCATTTAAACGATTAAAAGAAAATAAATCGTGCCTTAAGAGTATGATAGCCATCACTGCTTGCGTGATGAGACTCCTAAAAATTTGGGGAAAATAAAGGAGAATACCAAAACCAACTTTCGATTTCAAGCATTAGGATATAAAATTTAAAAAAGGCTAAAAAAAACAAAGGCGGCTCCAACAAGATGCACTCTTCTACTAAGTGCATTGACAACTTTATTCTCCTTTCCTTTGACATGATTGATATTGAAGTCATATTCATTCAAAAATTCGAGCCATCTTGTTTGCCTGGCATTCAGGGTCGGCTGTTCAAAAAGATACTTCAAACCAATGTGGTCTATCCTTAATTTGAATTTCTTTCCCATGAGATAATGCCTCCACATCCTCAAGGCATGGACAATGGAAGCACATTCCAAGTCACAGGTGGCATAGTTCCTCTCACGTTCCTTAAGATTTATGGATTCATATCCAATGACATGTCCATTTTGCGTGAGGATTCCCCCAAGTCCTTCCTTACATGCGTCAGTACATACCACAAAAATTTTATCTCGGTCAACAATCTTGAACACAGGTGCACTAGTAAGTAGTTTCTTCAACAGATTAAAATTCTTTTCACACTTGAGTGTCCATTCAAATTTAGTTCCCTTCTTTTGCAAAGAAGTGATGGGATGAGCAATCTTAGAGAACCCTACTATGAACCTTCTGTAGTAGCCAGATAATTCCATAAAAGATCTAATGTCTGACACATTTCTGGGTGTTGGCCATACTCTAATGGATTCGATCTTCTCTGGATCTACTGGTATGCCCTGCTCTGAAATAATGTGTCCCAATTAATGGATCTACTTTTGATAGAAAGAACACTTACTCAACTTGGCACACAATTGATGTTCTCTCAGTACTTGCAATACCAGTCTTAAGTGATGTTCATGCTCCTCTTCAGACTGAGAATAGATAAGTATGTCATCCAAGAATACTATGACAAACCTATCCAAATAATATCTAAATATGCCATTAATTAAGAACATGAAGACATCTGGTGCATTGGTTAGTCCAAATGGAACCACTACAAATTCATAATGCCCATACCTGGTCCTAAAGGCTATCTTATGAATGCCTTCTTTCTTGATTCTTACCTGATGGTATCCCGCCCTCAGGTCGATTTTTGAAAATATCTTTGCTCCTCTTAGCTGATCAAAGAGGTCATCGATTTGGGGTAGAGGATACTTGTTCTTTATAGTGTACTTTTTCAGATGTCGAAAGAAAATACACATCCTCAAGGTTCCATCCTTCTTTTTGACAAAAAGTACTGGTGCTCCCCAAGGTGAAACACTTGGACGTATGTACCCTTTCTTCAACAATTAATCCAATTGCATTTGTAATTATTTTAACTCTTGTGTGCTCATTCTGTAAGGTGTTTTTGACACCGAGGAAGCTCATGGCACTAAATCAATTGAGAAATCTATCTCCCTCCTTGGTGGAAATCTTGGTGTTTCTTGGAATACATATTCAAATTTCTGTAGCACCGAGAAATCTTCAAGGCTTGGCCCCTTTGTATTATCTAGCTCTTCCACATGAGCTACATACAGTTGACATCCTTTCCTAAAACATCTTTTTAGATGTAAGGCTGAAATCTCCCCTATAGAGATGGGTCTTGGAACTCCTTTCACAGTGCTCTGTTTTCCATTTCCATCAAGACATGTAAATGTCTTGTTATGAAAATCTAGGACAACATGATGCTTGTCCAACCAATCCATTCCAATCATAATATCATAAGACCCCAATGGTATGATATTTAGATCCATACTAGTATTCACATCATTAATACTTATGGAACAACTCCTGACCATATCATGGATTCTTCTTTTGGTTCCAGTGGCTAACTGAACCAAACTTGCTTTTCCAAGTTTGCTTTTCTCCAAATGTAATCTATCCACTGTCTTAGGATCAATGTAGTAATGAATTGCTCCCGAATCAATCAAAATAGCAACAGACTGATTTATGATCTTACCTTCCACCTCGATCATATTGGACTGGTACTTTGCTTGTCAATCATTTAAAGCTGCATAGATTCTTCCCATATCTTCAACTATCGTAGTTTCTTGGATGTTGTGCATAGTCTTCACCCTGTCCTTTCTGTGTGGAAAATCCTTGTACATGTGATCTTCCTTGCATCCCTGACATTGGATTGGTGGTCTTCCCATTTTCCCCAAGGAATCTTCCTTCTTGGAATCCCCCTTATCATACTGTTCTTAATGATTTCTATTAAGCTCATTCCTATTGAAGGGAGGTTTGAATCCTTTTCTCCTTTGATAAGACTTTACATTCTTCTTGTCCTTCCAATATTTATGTAGGGATTCTCTTCCCTAGCCTTGCTCATACAGGTATTTAGCCTTCCTGATGGCCTTAGTCAAGGTATTGGGTTCATCATACTTGATATTTTCCTTATAAAAGATTGGCAGTCCACTTAGAAATATCTATATCTTCACTTTCTCATCATTAATGAACCTGACATATTTTAACAATCCCAAGAACCTCTTCTCGTATTCTTCCATAGTCATGCTTCCCAACCCGAGTTCAAAGAACTCTTGCATTTTCTTGTCATAGAAATTCTCTGAGAGGTACTCCTTCTAGAAGTACTTCTTGAACTGTTTCCAAGTGATCCTACTTTCATTAACATGTTCCACTTGCTTCAGTTGGTCCCACCACATTGCAACTTTCCCATGTAAATGGTAGGCGACAATCCTGGCTTCCAGATTGGATGAATAGTTATGCAACTAAAAATATCTCCTGAGCCCAAGCAACCATGCTTCGTCATCATCTTCTCTTTCCCTTTCACCCCCAAAGGAAGGTGTCTTGAACTTCCTCAACTCTCCTTGCAAACTATTTGCCTCTTGTTTCCTTCTTTGGTGTCTAACAAGAGACACCTATGGACTGCTTACGGGATCATCCACTGCATAAAACTTTCTTTTTGAGTAAGGAGGTGAGTGGTGTCCATGATCTCTGCTAGCACTTATGCAATAACCAACTCTTCCACGATCATCCCTTCTTTCATGAAACCTGCCTTCTTCCTCTTGTCTTGAGTTTGATCCCTTATTTGTTTGTCTCTACAACTTATTTAATCTTTACAACACTCAAGCATTTATCTGAATTTTCTCTCATTAGTATCTCATTGTTTGCTTTGTAGCTCTGCACTTCCATCTTCAGGATTCTTACCATTTCTATTAACGTTTCCTGTTCTCCTTTTCCCCTGCGTCCATTGGACTCTATCTCTTCATTACCAACTCTGGTATTCTGGCCTTCGGCCTCCTTATCATGACTGGAGGATCCCTCGCCTTCTTCCATTTCCTCAATACGCATCATGAGCTGATGTGCTTAAGCCCCTTAATTTTGCAAAATGTGCAAGCAACCATTTTTTTAGAATTATGCATATGATAAACAAAATTGCCAAACCATGCTACAAGTCTCTTTATTTATTTTGTTCATGGAGATCATATCTCATTCTCTGAAAATAACAATGTCATGTTATCCTTGGCTGACACAAAATTTCATCATGCGCGGGCGCTTCCTTCAAACCACGTTCCCAGGTGACCACGACTAGAAACCGCGACTAAATCCTTCCTTAGCACTTTTCTGTCTTGAAGACAACCAATTCAACCCTTAGCCCTCCTTCCCTCAGCTCTCAATCTGCATATGACCATGGACATGACCCTATGCTTAGCTGCAAAAGCGCTTGTCTAGAGCTTTAAGACTTTGGAACTTTCAGCCAGGACTGGATCAACGATCCTCGTCCTCTTTCACGATCAACAATCGAGATCCACTTCGGGACTCCGCACTTCGGGAGTCTCAACTTTCCTTGCTTGCCTCCTCCCAGAACACTTTTACTTGAAGTTCATGATCTGTCGATGGGTGTCATCCCACATATCAACGACTGTGAATTGCTTCGGCTCTTCGAGATTCAGAAGTTTCAAACTTTCCTCCTGCACTTTCTCCTAGAGTGCTTTTACCCGAAGTCGATGATCCTTCGACGTGTGTCTTCTAAAATCAATGGTCTATATGTACTCTGTCCTTTGGGCCTTTGGGAGTTTTCTATCCAATGCAACTTGTC
Organism: Picea mariana; assembly: GCA_032191745.1. Classification (NCBI taxonomy): domain Eukaryota; kingdom Viridiplantae; phylum Streptophyta; class Pinopsida; order Pinales; family Pinaceae; genus Picea; species Picea mariana. Next base: position 6,593 of record JASDQU010191048.1, read on the forward strand.
ACATCTTTCCCCTTTGGAGTGCTTAGTCTCCGGACTGCACGATCTGTCGCCACGTGGTGAAATACTGAAAGCAGACACGTGGCCCAATCAGGCGGGTGACATGTGTCACATCCTAGCCGACACTTCAATCATCCGCATGCTCAAAACTTACTGACATGTGGTGCACACCCCATTTTTCCATGTCATCCCTAGTGACGTTTGCAAGCCATGTCACTTCAGAAATTCTGGGGTCCACATCACCTCTAGGTGACATCATCGTGCCCCACCACTTCTCCTCTTCGGGCTTTGGGACTTCAAGAGTTTCCACAGTAGCACACTTCCAATTATCCTGAACTCTGATTTCCTGAATCGACCAAAATTCTGCCATGTGTATCCCTTATCGGACGACCCATATTAACCTTGGACTTCAGGATTTCAGAGGTTACCGCTGCAAGGATCAATGACTGCAATTCCTTCGGGCCTTCGGACTTTGGAAGAATCATACCTCAATTTTTTTTTTTTTTTTCCGAAATGTTTTTATCTAAAGCTCACGATCTATTAATGTGTGTCTCCCACGGATCGACGACTATGATTTCTTCGGGTCTTTGGATTTCGAAAATATCAACCCTCAAACTTCATTTTTTCCCCCAAAGTGCCTGGATTTCTGCCACGTGTCGTCCTGGATAAGACAACTGTGATTCACTTTGGATCTCCGGGGTTCGGAAATCTCAATTCTCAACTTCTGCTCACTCGCTTTTTCTCGAAGTGCTTTCACCCGGAGCATACGATCGGTTGACGCGTTTCCTCCTATAGATCGATGGTCCCTGACTACTTCTTCTCTTCAGAGGTTTGTCGCTCGAGCACTAGCAAGTCACATCACTGCATGCCTTTCAATTTGCAGGGGCATGCATCGGTGGTTTGGAGTAACCCGCTTTTCACCTCGCAACTCTCCTGATGCTGACACGTAACCCCTCTGTGAAACTGTGGTTTGGATTGCGGGACCGCCTTGGGGAATTATCTCCCATGCAACTTGGTTCCCCACAATGCCTCCTGTCCGTTGATCTCTCTCTCCAATGTGATCCGATGATTGGGACCTTAACCCTTACTTCCTTTTCATCGGATGACCCCTGTTCTCTTGTCCTTTGATCCAACGATCCTTGATCTCTCCTGATCCTACAGTGGTGATCGCTCTAGAATTTGAAGGGGGGATGGTCATGATCCTTCGAACCCCTTACAATGGATTTATGACGATATAACTCCTATGTAGATTCTACAACTACATTTCTCCTTAGATTTTCAACTTCGTGGTCAGAGTTCAATCTCGACCACGAGACTCTGACCAACATACCCACCCCATATCGGCCCAATGTTTCAACCAGAAGCTCTGATACCAATTTGTAACATCATGAGCCACCTGCAGGCCAGGACATGCTACTTTCAAGCCCACCATTGGACTTTGTACTCTTATCGATACCTTCTTTTCTTAATAAGGACGCATAAGATAAAATATTTAACGACATGCACAACAATATCCAACAATCATGCATCATCTAAGATTTAGTTAAACGATAATTAAAATACACAGTGGAATACATTCATACACAGATAATAATATCACAACAAAGATCACTTATATTTATAAAAAGGCAACACCAACAGGCTGCAGACCAAGGACATTCCACCCAACCGTAGACACCACTTCTCCAAATATCAACAGTAGTGTCACCCCCAAGCCAGGGCTATGAATCCACAAGGATGGTTCCAGAGTGTGCTTGGGTTCCCAAACCAGTCAGCTCTCAATCTCTCATAGGTTTCCCAACACCTACAACAATCCAAGTACCCAACTCTCTTCTACCTAGTCTGTACCACCCGAGAGAATGGACCTCTTCCCTTCTCTGCCACGCAGTCCCTCAGGAAGTCCTTCTCCTTTATCCAGTGCCTCTAGCACAACTGGTCGAGAATCTCAAGGCTGGAACTCTCAGGACTCACATTTGTGAGAAAAATAGGGCACATGCCAATGCATCTCAGACATTCATGCCCCAAGTCATGGCTGGACTGCACCTGCGACCATTACAACCAACTATCCTATGACTAATATTCAACAGTTCCTTTCCCTTTACCAAGCCAATATGTAGGGAGGAGGAATCGATGAATGGGTAAGTGAGTGCATGAAAGGGCGTGAGGGAAAGAATGGTACAAATGAAGAAGTGAAGGAGCGGACGAGCCAACGACCAACCCCAAAATCGGACCAGGGATGGGTTTAAGTATTTTCGTGGGGAATCAAGAACCTCTTGGCCTTCCACAAGAAGCTCATCTAACCAATCCCCTCCCTTAGGAAAAAAAGGGTAATTAACATATGAATAAATATTTATCCCCTCAAGCCCCCTCTCTTGTGGAATCATAGCCCCCTATAACTCTAGTCCTTGTCCGTCTAGCAACCAACAATGTATTTATTATTAATAATGATCAAAACATTACATTTCTTGGGCATATTGGCCCTTTAATATTTGTTTGGGCACTCAGGCCTCTCAACATTGTAATGATACATTATTTAAAATGGGGGTTCGAAACCTGGGGTGTTACATCCCCCCTTAATGAAATTTTTTTGAACTCCTAATATAGATTGAAGTTTGGAAAACTTCACTTTTATAAAAAACTTTGTGGCCTACAACTTGATCATTTGTAGGGAAAAAGAGCACTTTGAGAACATGATCTTGAATGAAATTTATGATGAAGTGCATGTGTATCTCAATGTGTTTTCTATGTTGATGTTGGATTGGATCTTTGGTGAGCTTTATGACACTATAATTGTCACACTAGAGGGTGGTTGGATGATGTTGTTGGATTCCAATATTTTAAAGGATCTGTTAAAGCCACAAGTCTTATTGACTTGCATTAACCACTACTTAGTACTCTACTTTTTCTAGAGAAAGAGAAAGAACTCATTTCTTCTTACAATCCCAATTGACAAGTATGTAACCAAAACTAAAAACAAAACTTGTAATAGAATTTCAATCATTAGGTTTGTTGGCCCAATCAAAATCAATAAATCCAACCAACAAAGGACCCCCCCTGAACTGTAATGTATCCACAAATGAATTGTTCCCCAAATATACTAAAGTGTCATTTTTGCTTCTTTCCAATGAATCTCATGGGGTGTTTGCATAAACTGGGGAACAATACCAACATCAAAGGAAATATCAGGATGGGTATGAGTCAAATATAAGAGAATACCAACTAACTGATAGTACAAAGTGGCATCTACTTTGGGTGTAGTACAAGTGAAAATAAGTTTGAATCCAGATTGAAATCCTAAGATGGGGCTTGTTTACAATCTTCCATGTGAAAGTGGTGAAGAAGATCATATGCATACTTAGACTGGGAAAGGGAAATTCCTTGGTTTGCAATACTTGGAGGCCAAGGAAATAATGCAAAAAACCTAAGTCTATCATTTCAAATTTCTTCTTATGGATGGATTTCACATGGTTTAAAAGTTTAGGGTCTTTACTAGTGTGGATAAGGTCATCAACATAAAGAACAAGTATTATGACATGGTTTCCTACTTTCTTGGTATAGACATTGGGGTTAGAATGACAACTAGAAAATATGGTGTAAAGAAGAAAACTATCCATTTTAGCATACCGAGCTTGAGGAGATTTCTTTATACCATAGAGAGATTTCTTAAGGTGGTAAATAAGGATAGTCATTCTAAAAATAGCCAGGATGTTGGTTCATTCTAAACATAAGAAGAAGACAGATTTAACATCCATATGATGGATCTCTCATTTATGATATGAGGAAAGGGATAGAACAAGGTGGATGGAATTCATTTTGGAAATGGGGGGAAATGTTTCATTATATTCAATTCCTTCAAATTGATAAAATCCTTTGGAAACTAACTCGGCCTTATGTCTTTCAACTCTTCCATCTGATGCATATTTATCTCTATACACCCATTTACATTTGACAAGTTTTCTTCCTTTCAAAAGAGGTACAAGATCCCAAGTATCGTTCACCATTAAGGAACAATATTCTTCATGCATTATTTTGTCCCAATTTGAATGGATAGAAGCTTCTGCAAATGTTTCTAGATCATAAATATTTGAGAATTGATCCAAAAGAGAGGAGGCTCACTAGAACAATGGACATATATGAAGTTGATCGATAGGATCAACGACAATATCACTAGCTACTTCTCATGTTATACAGACCCGTCTGGGAATTAATGGTGTTGGTGTAGGTTCATGTTCAATGGACCCAAATAGAGGAAGGTGAACAAGCGAAGGTGTATTTTCATCCTCACTATCATCATATGAAGAAGAAACCAAAATAGGATCACTAAAAAAAAGTTGGGAAGAGAAGATGACACATATTTCGAAGATGGATTGCAAGACAAAGATGACACAAACACTGAATTAGGCTCACAAGCTAAGATATTTTCATCAAGTTTAACATCTCTCCTAATAGTAATTTCATTGGAATGAGGTTGATAAAGTATATAACCTTTTACATCTTCAAAATATCCAACAAAAATGCACTTCTCACTTTTAGGATGTAATGATTTCCTTTTTTCATTAAGAATATGAGCCCATGATGCACTACCAAACACATGGAAGTGGATTACATCTGGTTTAATTTTACTCTATGATTTTTACAATGTTATATTTTTTAAATCCTTTGTGGGAGAGTGATTTTGTTTTTCCAAGGAAAAAAGTCGTAATTTTATTAAAAAAGGTATAAAATTACATCCGCAGATATATACTTGTTATAAGGATAGCCAAGATATATATTGTCTGTATAGTATCTATTACATTTCTGTGATTCTTCATAACAAATAAACCGAACTGTGAGTGGGCAACCGCCCCTAAGCTGACCAGATATACAAAAATAGTGAGAGTTTAAAAAAATAGTATTTTCAGTTATACACATTGTGTTCCTGTTTAAAGTGTCCAAAATTATCTGTCAGATGTGGATATTCATAATTGTTCTTCCTGGAAAGGCCTATGATAATCAAAACTGCCGTCCTCCATGTGTTCTGTGATATGCCATCTCCCAAAATCTAGCTGCGATGCTTCTTTGGATAGTCGATCAACCATGGAATTCCTTTCCCTGTAAATGTGTGTGAGAGAGAAAGTGTCAAAAGTAGAAATGGTACTCATTACTTCTATCAAGTAAGGTCTGAGTCTAGTTATGTGACAATTTTTTTCTTGATTTTCCCACTTGATGATGATCAAAGAGTCCCCGAATACTTGAAGTGTGGATACACCCTTTTCTGCTGCAAAAAGGAGTAGTAGTTTTAAGGCTTGTATCTCAGTATATTTATTTGTACTGAGCCCCAGCCTGGCTCTGAGGTGGAAGAAATGTCGATCTGTTAGATATAGGAAACCTCCCCACCCACAGTGAAGTTGGTCACCCGAGGCTGCACCATCAAAAAATGCCCAAGGTCTCCCTTTATCAATCTGTTCCTCTCGGGGAGCTCGACTCGTGCCCTATTCCGTGGAATGTCCTAAATTTATATGATCTAAAATGCTTAAGGTAATTGTGGCCACCCTTAGTGAAGACTGTGGGACGTCCCAAAAAATTGTGTTGTTTCAGGTGATCCAGATTCCCCAGGCTACTAGTATTGGCAGAGCTTTTAAGTGTTTTGGGGTTGTCATTTTTATCCAATCCTTTAAAGTTGCTTCGAATGTGGCTCCTTGCCAACTGCCAACATCATGATTTAAGGTGGAGGCTTCCAGCCAGACTGATATGGAGAAGGGGGAGTGCATAAATAAGTGGTCTATCGTTTCCACCTGCAATATGCAGAAAGAGCAACAACTCGGCCTGTGGAATTGTTTCTTCTGTAGGATATCCTAGGTGGGTACTTTGTTTTCTAGAATGGACCAAACCAAGAGTTTACCTTTGGCTGAGATTTTTAACTTCCACAGTCTCTTCTACCACCATTTCTCTTCTTGTTGTGCCGGTGCTATGTTGTCAAGATCTCCTCTTCCAGAGAAGAGGAGATCCTGACTTTCGCAAGGATCTGAGTGAGTAGTTCCAAGTTGACACTCATTGTTAAAACATATTGAAAAAGGGGTTCTTACAGCACCCAATTAAAAAAAAAACTGAAAATCATACTTGCTGAAACACATACTCTCCACACTTGCGGAAAACACACTTGCTACAATTGAAATTCACACTTGTGAAAAATGAAATTTGTGTAAATTGCAGGAATTGAAACACACCCTACATGCCCTTACCCATATGTCACCTCAGAGTTAGGAGCATGACTAATCACACTTGCATGAAAATTCAAACTAAACCTCAATCCATCGTGCTTCCCCGACAACGACGCCAAAATGTTAGGCGGAAATATTGTCGTTTAATTCCGTTGTAGTACTTTCCCAACTATTTAATTTGTCAATCTGAGGTTCATAGGCTTATGAAGCACACACACTATATATGCAGAACTGAAGTAGAAGTATTCTAATTTAAATTGTTGAAATGAAATTAATCTAAGAAAGCATCGAAAGACTAACTAGGAAAGTAGGAAATTGCATAAGGGAAAAAACAATACAACATGTGAAGAGTTGAATGACAAATGACAAATGTGAGATCACACAATAAATCAATCTCAAATTATATCACAAGAGTCAAATGACAAAGCATGAAAGAATAACAATGAAAAAATCAAAGCTAAGAGTTCCCTTATCCTAATTACAAGACTAAATTATGAATTACATGATCAATTATGAATAACATCCTCCAATTATGAATAACATGATTATCCTCATGAAGAGAGAACACTCTCTTATATACATGAGTGTCATAATTA
>JASDQU010191050.1:3878-17911 GCA_032191745.1 Picea mariana
TTGGGACTTCGACAAGCTGGTCAAAGGCAAAGCGCAAGTCAAAGAAGATATCATGGGATCCCGGCCCCTTTTTAGGGTATTTTTTGGGATTAGGGTTTATGTAATGGGTATGGGATGTCGTCCCATGGGTTTACACATGTTTGGGACCATTTTGTAATGTATAAATAGATAGCTATGCGATGTAAGAAAGGGAGAATATGCTAAGTGCTATAGTTCTATCTATGTGATTGCAAAGGCTTTGTGCATAGTGTATGTTGAGACTTGCAGAGATAAGTGCAAGCGATTGTAAGGAGGATTTGTGCTTAAACCTAGCTCGGGGAAGGAGGATCTGGCGAGGTGCGTGCAGATCTCATTTTCTATGCAGAGTGGGTTCTTAGGCTTTGTGCATGTAAGGATATTGACAGAAGATAATAAAGAATACGAAGAGTTGGTGGGCGTAGCCCCACACTGGGGTGAACCACATATATCCTTTGTTATGGTTGCTTTGTGCATTATGGTTGTATGTTAGTGATGTGATTTATTCTTAGTGCGAATATCTTTATGTATGATGCATCCGGTATAATAGCTTAGTGCTTGGTAAGGTGAATGAATGTTAGATCTGATTTTTTTCCATATGCTAAGTGCTTAGATGTAATAGATCTGGTAGAATATTGTGTTGTTCTGTAATTAGGGTTTGGATCTACGATGTGAATAGATTTTAAATACTGATGAATGTTTATTGTTAAGTGCTTTGTTAGAGTGGCATAATCACAAATCTGTGTCCCAGCTAGGTTGTAGACATTTGAGTCCTACAACCACCCCTACCTCCACCTCGAGTGAGACTTCATCTGCTTCGCAGGTGTTGCCTAAAGGGCTGATAGTTAGGGTTTTGTTGGTGTGATATTGAAGCATTGAACCCGTCTTCCCCTATGCCAACAAGCTCCATCATTATCTTTTATCAAGACCATTTAAACCAATTAATGTCATGTTTAATGCAATGTCAAACCAGAATTGATAATAATTATTTCATCCATAGGACATCCTTAACATATTCTATGAGAGGTCATCAAAGCTATCCAATGTCATGTATTAATCAACCAACCATCACATGTCACCATAACATTTAAAACCATGATTTGAAGCAATGAACTGTAGAAGACTGTGTTGGTACCATCACATAATCAAACAAAATATAAGCACAACATATCCACCATTGCACCACAAGTCCAACAAGGGGTTCCCACCTACTAGATTATTATTAATATAAATAAATAATAGAGCGTGTTAATCATTTGCGAGCATAGTATTCATCGTTGCATTTTTAAGCGTCAACAAACTGGCGACTCCATAGGGAAATTTGTTTCCAACATATTAAGAACTCATAAAAGTTTGGTTTCATAAACTAGGTGAACATTAGATCAAGGAAATATATATCAGAATGATTATGCAACATGGGAAGTGATGCAGTTTAAGGGAAAAAATGATTCAGGATTTTGGGAATAACTCATGGAAAGTGTTACGTATGAGGGGCTTATTCATGTATGCATATCATTCAATTAATCACAGTGAAAGCGTTTATTTTTTAAAGGAGAAGAACTTCTAGTGTGCTCTTTTTTGAATATCATGGTGGAGGGAATAAAGGGAACACAGAAAGTAGGGATGAAAATCCAATTATCTATCTAACAGTAGTACTGGAAGCAGAGAGAAATTTCAATGATGTCTACAAGGGGAACATCATAAAATTTGTGTAACCTTATTTTTATTTATTAACAATACTTACAGAATAGCATCGATGTGGAAAAAATGATCTAGAGTTTATTTCTTAAAATAAAAAGAAATTAATAAAAGAAAAACAACAGAAAAAATAAAAACAGGAAAGCAAAATCAAAGCAGTGAAACAAAAATTATAATACAGAAGTAATTTCCATACAAAGTTTTGACTTTCAACTTGGTTCCACATAGTGTTTCAAGTGGGAACCATTCGTGCTATAGGAAAATAATCAATCTTCCAATTCCTTTAGAATATAATAATTTGTGCCCGGGACAAAAACAATTTTAAAAGAACCCAGCCATAATTTTTGAAACTTAGAATGTCTTCCTCTATCAGCATGAGCTGAATCACAAAGCAAGAATTTCTTATTTACCTTAAATTTGACAAATTTTGCACTTTTATTGAAATATTTCTTTACAGTTTGTTGTCTTCTCTTTATGTTCTCCAAGGAAAAAATTATTTGTTCCTCTAAAGCCAACAATGCATTTATCCTTTGAGGAATATTAGAAGAATTTAACTCTTCAATCTGTATCATCAATCATAGAGAAGAAAGTTCCATCTCGGTAGGAATAATATCTTCTTGACTATAAACAATATGAAAGGGAGTGCAATGTGTGCTTACCTTGGTAGTAGTGCAATCTTCCCAAAGGGCATAAGTGAGGAGGGTGTGCCATTGACAAGACTTATTTTCAATGAGCCTCTTGATAATTCTAACCAGATTTTTGTTAGTAGACTTGGCTTGCCCATTTCCTTGAGGGTAATAAGTTGATGAGGTAAAACGTTTAACTCCCATATTAGCTAGAACTGAGTCATCTTAGCAGAAATGAAAGAGGGGCCATTATCTATAATAATTTCTAAAAGAATGCCAAATATGGAGAAAATATTAGTTTCAAGAAAATAAATAATCTGTTGATCCTGTGAATGTTTAAGTGGGACAACTTCAGTCCATTTCGTGAAATAATCTGTGGTTGTCAAGATAAAAACTCGCACTATTGAATACAGAGGATTAATAGGACCGATAAAGTCCAGGACCCTTTTTGAAAAAGGAAAATCAGAGAGGACAAGTTGCAAAGGCATGGCAAACAGACGTTCTTTCCCAGCGAATTTTTAGCACTTGTCACAAGATTTTGAAAAGTTATAAGAATCTCAAAAAATTGAAGGCCAGTAATAACCTTTTCTAATGATTTTAGAAGCAGCAGTTTTAGCATAAAAGTGGCCACCCACATGAATAAAAGAATCTAAAGATCCATGGGTTTCTTGTAACAATTTATGTGCTTCCTCATTATTTACACAGTGAAGTAATATGCCATCGGTAGATCTCCTGAGCAAGAAGTATCCTAAAATAACATATCTAGAAGATTCAAGATAGAGACTTCTCCTTTGATGAGTATCTAAGCTATCTGGACATTTCTAATTTTGCAAGTAATATACCAGATATTTATACCAAGGATGTTCAGATATAGGAAGGATTTGACTATCAATGTAAAATAGTGTTGAAAGAAGATTATCTTGTTCGTCAATTTCTTCTCTTGCTTCAGCATGTTGAGGCAAGTGAAGGGCTAAGTCTCATCCCTTAATTTTTTTCGAAGTCATGATGGTTAAATCATGCTCCTGGATCTTGACAAGCTAATGTGCAAGCTTTCCTAAAAGATAAGTCTGTGAGAGAAAAAACTTGACAGTAGGCAAAGGGACTTTTACCAGTGTGTGCATGCCTAAGATAAAGTGGCGAAATTTTTCCCAAGCCTTAACAAGAGAAAAAGCATGTTTTTAGATATCAAAATATTTGAATTCATAATATGATAAGATTTGACTCATGTAAGCTACCGGTTTTTCGTTATTCTGGTCATCACATTGTACAAGAATAGAAAAAACTATTTCTTCCATGGAATTAGTGTATATAATAAAGTCTTTCTCAAAATCTAGTTTTGCCAAAACCGGTGCAGAACTGTTTGCCTTCTTAATCATGATGAAATCATTCTCAACATCTTCAATCCAAGAAAAGGAGCAATCTTGCTTGAGAATATTGTGAATTGGTTTGACCATACAACAAAATTAGGAACAAATCTACGAAAAAAGTTGATAATGCCCATAAAGGCTTGAACCTCCTTTTTGGAAGTGGGAGAAGGAATGTTTAAAATAGCAGCGATCCTTTTAGGATCTATTCTTATTCTTGAATCAGAGACAATATTCCCAAGTATCTTACCCTTAGTAACATCGAAAATAGACTTTGAAGGATTTAAAGTAATGTTGAATATTCTGCATCGCATGAGAACTTTTCTAAGATGACCAAAATGATCTAATCGGTTTTTTGAATATATAGTCAGGTCATCAAGATAAACTTGAATAATATTACCATTCAAATCGTCAAAAGTTCTCTACATATCTCTTTGGAAGGTGGCACTTGCATTAGATAAACCAAAAGGCATGTGTTCATAAGTAAATGTGCCTCAATATGTAGTGAAAGTGATTTTGTATTTATCAGTTCTTTTCACCTTGATTTGATTATAACTAGAAAACCCATCAAGTGAGGACATCATTTGTGATCATGCAACTTGCTGCAAAATCATCTCCATATTAGGGAGAGGAAAATGGTCTTTAACACTTTCTCTATTTAATGTGAAGAAATCAATGCACAGTCGGATCTAACCAGTTTTTTTCCAAACGGGAACCAAATTGGAAACCCACTCAAAATACTTAACAAGTAAAATTATCCCATCCTTCAAGAGCTTTTCCAACTCCTTCCAAATAGTCGCTTCAAGTGCGAGGTTAATAGGTCTTTGTTTTTTCCTAACTGGTTTTATACCTTCCTTGATAGGAATGGCATGTTGTATAAGAATAGGATCAAAACCATGAAGATGATCATAATACCAAGCAAAAACATCTTGAAATTCACAAAGTAACTCAGTGAATTTCAACTTTTCTTCATCAGTACATTGGGCACCTATCTTAACATTCATTAGAGAATCGGGTGTTCCAATGTTCAAGGAAATGGTTTCACCCACTTTCCTTTTGACTCCTCTTCTTTATGCTTTTCTTTGTTTCCTACATCACTCAATGAATATGAACTTTTTAGAGGAGTCAAGCCCTTCGGAATTTTGTTGTTTTCCATGGATATAATCTCCCTTGGCTTATATGGTTCATTCTGTATGAAAGCACAGATGCTTTCATCACTAGGGAAGAGCTGACATGACTCTACATTGTCAAGGATATGAGGATGATATAAATATTGAAAAGTATAATCAGGTTTGTGTGGCAGAAGTTGTCGAGTAGGAGAGGCTATAAAAACATCTAACCTGTCAGCCATTGAATTCATTTCCCTTTTAACATGAGTGATGTTAAATGATAATAATTTTGAGATAAGCACCCAAACATCTTGGGTATAGCATTGCATTAACTTGTTTCTAGGAGAATATGTTTTACATACAAGGTTCAAAACAAGCTCAGAGTCCCCAAAAACTGTAAGGTGTCCACAACCCATATTATAGGCATTTTCAATGCCTAGAAATAATGCTTCAAATTTGGTGATGTTGTTTGTGCAAGCAAACTCTAACCTATAGGAAAAGTTTTGAATTTTACCTATAGGTGAGTACAAGATAATTCCAACTCCATTACCTTCGTTGGAGCATGAGCCATCAAAGTGCATATGCCACATTCCATCCTCCAGGTCAATTTTTTCCAAGGTAGTGTTATCCTCATCTGCAAAGATGGAGTACACTCCTATGTCCTCCTCGACATAGTTTACATTAGTTTGTGGAATCATTTCTATATACAGTGAAATTCTTCCCTCCCTTAGGACTATGATGTTATTTCCATTCTGAGGAATGGATAAGTGTGTCCCGTCATGTGAAATATATCCACCAGTCAAGGCTTTCCATTCACTTCCTAAGATGATTGAATAGTTACTTATTGGCATGTCAATTACTTGAATATTAAGGGTTGTCCTTATCTCAATATGTGCACACAGAACCAAAGTCACATCTTTGATTTCACCTATGGTCAATTGTTGTATACTATTATATGAGAGCATGCTTCGGTCATTTTCATTGGTACAAGACAAGTATCATTGTCATTGGCTCCTATATTGTGACAGGCATTAGAGAGTGCCACCAAATGTTCATTTGTAGTGACTATGTTATTTCCTGAAAACCTAGGTAGATTCTCTTTGAATTTTGGTAACGGTCGAGTGGAAGGTGCTAGATTTAAAGGGGAGGATACATGCCACGGGGTAGTAGTAACATCTTCTTCGAATTGAAAATTCCCATACTTATTTATGACCTTGGTGGGGTTGGTAGTAGATTGGACATGGACTTAATGGATATACAAGATACCAATCACCAACGAGGCTGAAGGTTGAGATGAAGAAAAACCTCCAGTGCCACTAGAGCCACTCAGAGATGCCATTTTTTGAATGATGGGTAAGGGTGAGAAAGACGAACTAGATGAATCAGAAAAAGTTATCCTTAGAGTACCTTGTTGGGTTGACAAAACACCGTTTCTTCTTCCTATTTCAGCGATAGGAGTGACTTCAAGAGATAAACCTCTTCTTCTCCTAGATATGCGAGGGTTTAAGGACATGAAAAGAAGATCAAAACTTTAGGAAAAGGAAAGCTATAGTTGATTCCTAGGCTTCCTTTTCCTCGTCTCCCAACATTCTTGAACACTTATGTCTTGTTCAATTACTTCTCATGATCATTCAATCTCAGCCCAGGTGTTAGTGGTTTCTAAGATGGTATTGAAAAAAGTTAAAGCAATGTTGGTTTGGTCTTTAATACCGGGCTCAATATTGGGATTCCTTGTAACAGGTAATGTCATGAAGAAAAGAAAAGAATCAAAGAATCAAAAGCATAAATATTCAATGATAATCATGAATACAATCAACCATAGAGATATGGAAGATCTCCCTAGTATGGTCGTCAAATAAATGTTGAGGAAAAGGTATGAATTACCTTACTCAATCATTTTTCAAATCTTGCATGGCTAGGACAAGATAGTCGGGAATATCACCCTTGGTTTTATAGCCTCAAAAATATTCTCTCAATCCATAAGTATTAATTATGAGGATCAAGGCTGATTTATTTATGAAAAGAATGTTGCAATATGAAATAAAATTTATATAAGTTTCTGAAATATATACAAATTATAGAAACTAAACATGGAGATCAAAAAGAGAAAAGTAACCAAGTCATAAATACACATATATAAGATAGAATAGAAATCTGATTTATTTCATTCTGAGGTATCAAAAATGTTTTTCCCTTTACAAAACCTTGAGAGGGCATGGACCAAAGTTTGATTGATAGATCCACGATGAACACCATACAAAAAGACTCTGACAATCAAGTAAAATTGAAGTTTATAATATGGATCATCGTACCACAAACTGCTGCCAATTTGACTCTATAAGATATTCCTTATCATCCATGAAACTTAATTCACAAACAGATAAGAATACACAGACTATCAAGGATGGATCAAAACCTCTAAAACAAGCTTCTGAAAAGTTTGGTTCAGTCTTGAACCTTGATGTCTACAATAAGACCCTGTTGTCACAAAGAGAATTAGGCTTAGAATGACTCAATAATGAATGAAAACTAAAACTATATTATGAAACCAAAAGATCAAACCTTAGTCTTTCTTTCTCCTTCTATTCTCCTTTTGTTTCTCCTTCTCATTCATCTTTTATTCTCTCCAAATAAGTTGAATTAGTTCAACTACTTTCTTTATTTAAGTTAGTTTGACTTAACTAATTAGTTTAAGAGAAATAAATAATAATAATAATAATAATAGTTAAGGGTCTTTAATTAATAATAACTAGTTAGGTGGGACCCCCTATGACTCATTTTTCTTCTTTTCAAATAATAAAATATAACACAAATGGATAATCATTTTAACACATTCCACCCTTGTAGCTCCATTAAATATCTTTCAAATTATATATTTAAACATCAGAAATAATTTAAATCATATCCAAAAATATATAAATATCCACATTATCCAAAACAGAGCTTGTTGTCCAAACTTTCTGCAGACCATTAACACTGTCTTTATCAACTCAAATCATAAAAACATGTAAACTAAAAGCCATACTTGCCACTCTGAGAGGCAATCTTTATTTTATCACTGATGTCCCCCTTTGATTTCCCGGAAGTAGCACGTGGGTGATTTGAACCTTGAGGTTGTATTTCACTGATTACATGGGAACAATCATCCTTCAAATGCATGCGAGAAGACATGTATTTGGAGGAATCATTTGATGGAGAAGAAGGGGAGGCAGCTACTTTGCCTTTATCTTGCACATGGGGGACATCATTTTTTAGTCTTTTACTAGCATGTGAGGATTGAACAGGTGAATCAACATGGGAAATCTGAATGTTAGGATTGACAGGTGGTGGAAGAGGTAATGACATATTGGGCCGGCTATGATGGTGAGAGACAATTGAGTTGAGAATATTTTTCCATCCATCATTTTTAGGGACTTCTGGTTGCAAGGAAACATGAAGAGGAACAGGAATTCCAGGCATGTTCTGAGGCTAGAAGGGGGTTCTCTCTGGCGGAGGGTGTACTATTCCATGACCAATCCATTTAAATAACCTAGCTTGGAACAACTGGTTCAATTCTTGGGGATCAACATCAAAATGAATGGAAAATCTAGGCCTTCTAGGACCTATTTTATAATTTCCTCGACCTATGTTATTTCTGCCATGGCTGCCCCTACATCCTGTAGCAGAAGTTCGTCAGTAACTAAGCCCTTAATAAACCATACATGACATTCTTCTTGCATGAATAAAAAATTGGCTCAGAAATTGACACGAGATACATGCAAATTCATCCATAACAAACCATTTAACAATCGCCAAGTGAACAAGGGGTGATAGGGTTCATGGGACATATGGAAGGAGTGTAATGAGAGAAAAGTGGTATAATTATAGGGGAATAATACACGAATATTGTTCAAGAATTAATTAAATAATTTAACTATGTAATAAAATACTAAAATATTAGTTGTCAACCATTATTTTGTTATCTCTCTTGTCATTGTTACACAGACCTTTTAATTTATTTCACAGAACATGGATGTCATAAATGAAATTGGGATTATGAGGGGAATGTAATGAGCGAAAAGTGGTAAAATGACAAGGACATAATATGGATATTGTTCATATAAAAATAAATCAAAACAAACAATCAAACGTATCTTTGTTCAGGGCTCCAAAGTTCCAGAGTATTCACTTTTCAACATTACAATTTAAATTGTTACTTCCTTTACAAATTGTTTGTTGTCTTCCAAACAATAATCCATATTCCCAGAAATATTCCATTACAACAGTCTGTGTATCTTTATATAACAGTCATAACAAACAACATCGCAATCGATATGATAAACCACAATAACCCTTCGAGCCACAACCATTCATAACTCCAATGCTAAATCCTTTTAAAATCAAGAGGAATATGCACAATGCTTACAACAATTTATATCTAAATACTCATTCTTTAAAGCAAATAGGAACATGCACAATATTTACCACCACTTATGTCCATTACACAATCAAACTGGGAATTATAGCTCTTTATTGGGCCCCAATCAAATTCACACAGATGTGTCTTTTAAATACATTCAACATAACATTTGAACGATGCCATACTTTGAGCCTGGGCTTCACATAAAATTTTAGGTACAGACTTCTTCCAAAATTGTCAAACGAGGAACATAACCAAATCATGTCCAAGTAACCACCCACGCATAGTGCTCCATCAACCATTGACTGGAGTAAAATAATAACAATATCATCTTTGGGGTTTTAAACAACAAGTGGAAGGTATGAACATGTCGTTCAAATAGAGGATTAGGTATTTGAAAGCACAGATAGTTCATTCCCTTTCACAATTAACCACAAATATATAACATGTAACAATACTCTCGGCCGTGTGGGTTACAAAAATGATAGACTTCTAACTCCAACAGGAAAATGAAATGAATCCAATCTCTTAATCAACACTGTAATATGAGCATCTAAGCACAAACCCATGCTCAACCAAAAACATGTATGATGCCTCCATTAACTTCTAAGTGATGTTAAACCCATATTGTGCAATGGTTTCCAGGAAATGGTGTCAGTGAGGGAAACGCAATGATAGCTAATAGCTTAGGGTTTTTTCAAGACAAGGAAAAAAAAACACTTTAATATTTCAACAGTTCATATTGCAACCCATAGGGTCGAAAACACTATCCACGGAGACAAACATGGAGTGGGCATATTAAACACGAAGACTTGTTGTAACAATCCATAAATAGGATACGCGCAAACCCAGAGCTTTGGTAAGCCATGATACTCAATTCCAATAGAGGTGCCATACTCAAAAACCCAAAATGTGGCCGAGCAGGCTTCACTTCCATTTAATCCAATAAACCCATGCAAAGATTACACACAACAAGGAGAGCATAACCATTTATTTTTTAAAGAGCCAACTGTCCAGACTAATCACCATAAGAAACCATGGACATAACACCAATACACAGTTCAAACAGCTTAAGAAAAACAAAGACCATGAGAAATTCTGAGCCAAAAGTTGATTCAAAGGCAGAGTAACCATCATGGATGGAAGAGTAAGAAACCCATACCTGGAAAATCCTGTGTGAGGAAGAAAACTAGAATGTATACCTCCTTCATGACCAAACGATGTAGAACAACAACAACCACTGGAGCCAAAACCAAAATGAAATAATGACTAGGGTGACAGGCTCAAGGGGGAGTTTGAGTGACGTGCAGTAAATCCATGTCACTTATCCCTTCCAACCTCATTCAATTCAAAGTATGAGCTAGCCAATTCACCATAGAACTAAGCAATTAACCAACCACATATCCATTTCCATATCATATTTTCATAGTGCGCCACACTTTTGTAATGTCAAACACTTTAAAATAACAATGTGCTAGAAACATTACCCCATGTGCATCCAAATAAAACATTCAACAAGACACATTAGTCTAGTAGCAAGGGTTTAGTGTGCCCCTGTTTTGTCACAATAATACATAGCATTAGATCATGTGTATAGTTTTTTTATTCAAAAGAGATCCATCATTTTCTTTTATCAAGACCATTTAAACCAATTAATGTCATGTTTAATGCAATGTCAAACCAAAACTGATAATAATTCTTTCATCCATTGGGAAGCCTTAACATATTCCATGACAGGTCATCAAAGCTATCCAGTGTCATGTATTAATCAACCAACCATCCTATGTCACCATAACATTTAAAACCATGATTTGAAACAATGAACTGTAGAATATTGTGTTGGTATCATCACATAATCAAACAAAATATAAGCACAACATATCCACCATTGTGCCACAAGTCTACCAAGGGGTTCCCACCTACTAGCTTATTATTAACATAAATAAAGAATAGAGCTTGGAAAACATTTGCAAGCATAGTATTCATCGTTGCGTTTTTAAGCGTCAACAATCTTCATATTCATGTTCTTGTTCTGGAATAAACATACCAAGGCATAAAACACCTCTTTGGTCATATTATTCTCATTTAGGTGAGGGATTAGATGATCCTTCACAGAGTCTAGGAGGACTCTTTCTTATTTGATCTCATTCTTGTTGTGAGCATCTAAAGTTTTTGGATCTGTCAGTGGACTAACTACTTTATCCACTAACTCCCAAAGGTCATAATCCTTCAACACCAAAGTAACTCTTGATTTCTAAGATAGGAAGTTGGATGCTCCATCCAATCCATCTTCAACTCTCAATGGTGTTGTTGTGATCCCTAAGACCCAATAAACTACCTTGGAAATAACCTATTGCTAGAAAGTTTCCTCTGTACTGTTCTAGCTTCCCTTTAGAGCATGAGCTCTGATACCATGTAGAAATTGTTACTCCAACACCTAGGTACTTTGTTATCTAGTGATTTCCTTACTGCAATAAAATTAGAAACTCACAAAACAATAACACATTATTGAAATATTAAACTCAATATCATGCAACAGAAGCATAAAGTAGGAAACCAAATCAAGCACACATGAACACTAGAATTTTTGGGTAAATACCCCTAGAAAAACCCTAGAGGGAAAACCAATGTTGAGAATCATTTTATTATGCTAAAATTAGGGCTCTTGTAACAAGGATAATGGCCCACTGAGAGAAATACAACTGCAAACTAACATAGCAAGGGATAATCTGATGTACAATCAATTCTGGTATGCTTTTCTAGGCATCTGCGGTTGTCTCTTCCATGACCCACAGATATCCGCGACTTTCCCCACTCTAACCTTCATATGTCCACGATTGTCTCCTTTGTGGCTCATGGATGTGTACAAAAAACCTATATGGAAATCTTCATACACTCTAACACTCTCATGTGGCTTCCTTCTGTTGAAACCCACCTACATATGCCTTTTTTCTCTCTTCTCCTTGACCTGCATGATCTCTATATGAAGGTCCTTCCTCACCTATCCAAGATATTGAACCACAATCCTTCATGATCCAATACTCTGTGTCGACTCCCTCAACACCTGCCAAGTGTATTTCTCCTTCACCCTAGCCTTGCTTTTCTAATCGTGAGCTACAATCTATTTCTAATCTCAAAAGTGATATATGGTTGAGATTACTTCTCACACTCACTTTTAGATTTAGATTACATGATACATCTTAAGTACTTTTAGCATGTCTCATAAATAAATAAATTAACTAATTATATAATTAATTAATAAAAGCAATTTACTTTAGTAATTCCTTTAACTAAAGTAAATTCAAGAGTAGAAGGCTTTGGACGATTTCCACACGTCTAGACACATAGACCTGTGTGGAAATATTTGTTCGATGCTACCACTAACATCAATACATTTGTGGTCCAAGCACCTAGATTTTAGCCATAAAGTGTGTCTTGGGTAAGAAGATCCTTAATTGGTGTGCCAAACCTTATAATAATTCTTGTGTGTCACCCCTAAAGATTATATTTTAAGGGAATTTCTCATGGTTCAAGGCACTATTGAAATTTTACAATCACTTTGAATGTTTTTGCTTAATTTAAACATTTTTAAAGGGTGGTATTAGAGAAGAGATCACTAACATCGACATGGAACAAATTTCCTAACACAAATATTTTACTACTTAGGCATCTAGTCCTCCATCACTTTCCCCTTATAAGCATGTCACACATTATGATTTTACACTTAGGTTAAGATTACTATGCAATATGTGTGTGAGTATATACACACACTTGTTAATGGTTTTCATGAAATTGTAAATTTCCTTAAAACCTAGCATTGTTTTCTTCAGAAAACTTAAATTAATTTTATGTTTTTGTTTAAAATATATTTCAGATAGGTTTAATGCACAAAATAAAAAATGCACGGGATCTTTTGCCAATAAAGACACACAAAAAACACATCACATCAACACAATTTTTTTTGGACAATAGTCCCCGGAAAAACCCAATCTTCGAAAACCGGTACAACAGATCTAGAGGTTTTTATTAGCAGAGAAATATAGAATACTTCTTACAGAAAATTCGTTCCTCTTGAATAAAACTCAAAATTCTTCAAGAATAAAGTATAGACTCTCACTTTGGTTTGGAACCTGATTCATCCCAGCAAAACCCTTCAAGATATGCCTCTACAAAAATGTACGACACCCTTGTGAGTACTGCGTCAAACTGTACGGATTCTTTGCTTGGGTGAAATGACCTCTGCCCAATCAAGAAGATGAGTTAATCTACTTTCCATGTGACTTCCTCTGTTTCCCTGCACCTATCCTCTTTCTCAGATCTCATATCAAGCCTCTCTTTCTTATGGCTCGATCTCTCTTCAAAGTAATAGTGTGCCCTCTTCCTAGTTGACCTCATGTTATACTATTGAGCAAGAGAAAACCCTAACTCAGCAATGAGATCTATGGCTGAGATATAATCTTGGCCTCTCAAAGAAATGGATGGACAAGATTAAAAGATCCATCACTTAAATTTTTCAATTTTTAACTTTAGAAAAAAGAACTCAATAAGTCAACATTAAATTAAAACATCCAATGTTACTTTTTCCTAAGTTATAATTTAGGAAAAGAATCAATACATCAACTAGGCAGTTTCATTGTCCTCTCCTAGGCTAGAACACAAGCCAAGAAGAGGACCTTTGTCGCTACACTCTTCTCAACAGAAATTTGAATTGATTTGGGTAAGAAGGAGAAATTATAAATAGGAATATTGGGGCTGAGAATGTGTCTGATATGTGACTTCAAAGCTTCGAAAAATATTTATTTGTACAACTTTAATGGGTAAT
>JASDQU010191051.1:2102-14264 GCA_032191745.1 Picea mariana
CGGGCTGAATGTTTAGTGATTTCAGTTTTCACGCGGGCTGAATGCCGAGTGCCCTCACGCGACCTCAACTGCGCTCACCCGCGGCTGCTTACTCTCACAGCTGGGCTGCTTTCTGTAGGACGGGCTGGAATGGACGGCTTAATCCTCTCACCCACGTGCTACTATAATAAGTTTAGACTTATATGCTATAATAAGTTTAGATTATATATATGACATAGGTTATAAAAATGGGTGTAGGGTATTCGTTATATGAAATGAGGCGCGATGGGACGTTTCCGGCAATGGAACCCCATCCCCTATAACGAAGGACCAGCCCACAATGCAGTTCCTCGCAAGCTCCGTTCGGTCTAGGCCCACAGCCCATCTCCGAAGCTTTAATTTGCTTAAACATTTTAAGATATTCCAAGGATGTCTAAACTATGAACCTGTTTAATAATATTTGAACTATTTATAAATTTGTTTGGTAGGTGAAAGTTTGGATTCTTATTCGGTTAAGAAAATTATGAAGTTGTGAGATTTCATAAATAAAATATATTTTTAAATTTTATAGAAAGTATGTTAATTAAATTAAATATGGAAAAATAAAATGCATTTTAACTTTTTTAACTTTTATGAATAAAATTTGTTTTTACATATATTTTTGTTTCAATATATTTAAATATTTTGTTAAACATCACATTAATAAAATATTTAATGTTATTATTAATTTTTATAATAAATATTTTATTATTAATTTTTATAATAATATTTTTATAATAAATATTTTATTATTAATTTTTATAATAATATATTTTTCAAATTCATTTTAAGGAAAAATATTTTAAAAACATATTATTAAAAAAATATGTATAGCTTTATTTAAATTTTTTTAGACATAACTCTTACCTCTACACATTATGTCATTTTTTTAACATTTTTGACAATATACCTCTACACATTATGTCATTTCTTTAACATTTTTGACTATATTTTGATGTAGTTATTAAAACTAAACTTCTTAATATGGTTACTTATGACAATATATTATTATCGTGATATGAAAACATAAACATAATCCTAAATACAAAATATCTACCTTGTAGTTATTACTTTTAAATTTCATAAAAACTATATAGTATATATTATTATTACACCATCACAATTCAATCTAAAAATTTAAATTTAAATTAATTTGCATATTACATAAATATGGTACACCATCACAATTCAATCTAAAAATTTAAATTTAAATTAATTTGCATATTACATAAATATGGTTTCCAATAAGTGTCTAAAACTATAAGAAAACAATTAACATGATAATAATTGACTATTAATAAAGTTTGAAATGGTTTTGGTTATAGCTTTAAAAAAAAACATAATCGTCAAAATATTATGAATATATAAATGAATTAGATAGGAGGGTTTTATGTATATAAATGAATTAGATAGGAGGATATTATGTTGCATTATTAATTACATTTAATATATTGTCAAAGTTGGTTAAAGGTTGATCATTAAAACTATAAATTAAATTGATTGATAATATTCTAAACATTTTTTTTATAAAAAAATTTCAAAAACACTATACTAATTTTTTATTTTAAATATTTTTTATGAGTTGTTTTATTTATTTATTTGTAATTTAAATAATTAAAAAAATGAATATGATGATGATTAATCTCCACTAAGATGGAATTGGTTTATCAGAGTTTAAGAGGGTAAGTGATTACTTGCTATTCTTTAGAATTTTGTTTCTGTACTCCAAAAATATTAAGAAAAGCTTCCAAAATCATTAAGGGAAGCTTTCCAAGATCACCATAGTTTTGTTGACTTAAGAGGTTAGGAAGATTAGTAGTGTGACAAATATTTTGAGAATGAAATCTTACAATAAAAATATGATCTAATGAAAAAAAATAAAAATATTAAATTAATTAAATACATCTAAAAAAATTAGATTAATATAATTTTATTTTAAAAAGTAATGATAAAATTATCTTATAAAAAAAATGTAAAATTCACTACATAAAGCATAAATAGAGGTAAATACTTATATAAGTATATGTATGTAATAAATCCATTGTATCATGTAATTAATTTTTTTTAATGCCTTTGAAAGAAGGTGATTCCAAAAGACTTTGTGAGAAATTTGTCCACGTAAGACGCTCTATGGATTGCAATTTCAGGTTGTAATAATGTAAAAGTTATGCGGATTGTGATTGGCTTCCAATTATTTCTATTTGTTATTCGCAACGCCCTCCTTTGTCATTGAGGAGCCCAAGAGCCCACTTCAGCGTCGAACTAGGTTACGTGGCATTGTCCAGAAAAATGCCACAACTATCTGTTTCTGTTATACCTACTCTTAACACTAAAAAAACAAACCCAATGAACTAAGGTTCAGAGTTGTGCCTTGCCGTAGAAGTGAAATTCCGATAACAGAACATATAATGAACACGCCATGCACATGAAAATTAATAATCCATTATTTGTTTTTATTAATAAATTTTATTTTATTAATAATCAAAATGAAGACCTTAAACATATGTAGCTAAAACATAATTACATTTATTACCTTCACCAGCAAACAATATAAATAAAGAAATATCTTAATTGATATTTGCATGCAATATTTGTTTTTAGAAATAAATTTACTTTTATTAAGAATCTGCATGAAAACCTTGAACCATGCAGCGAAAACAAAAACAATGTTCAAGCAAACGTTATCCTACATTGAATGCTCGAGGGGACATCCAAGTGTCACTATGGGACCAATGGAACGAGGAACGGCGTGGGGATGCGTTGTGGACACGGCGGAACGGGGCCTTGTGAATAACGATGATGGGGAGCTGTGTAGGGGGTCGGTCGTTCATTCTACGGGATGGGGTCCCAGTGCTAGAGATATCCCATCAGGCTCCATTTCGTAGAACGAATAGCCTACGCCATAAAAATGAGTTAGGCTTAATTTCATAAATGGTTTTTTTTGTTATCTTCGTTTTTTTATTTTTTATTTTTAATTTTTGTCTTTATTAGAGAAAAATTCAGAGGAATCTTTTTTTCAAGGGGCATCTAGAAGTTTTCATTTTCAAGGGGAGCTACCCACACACATCCTTTTTGGGGAAATTCATCCCCCACCCTAGGGACTCATGTCCCCTTGTGTCTCCCCAAAAGGGGGACATGGGGAAACGAATCCTGAGGCGCCCCCCAAGTCATGTCCACCCTAGTGATTAGTATTACACATGTACCACAAATTTTGCTCCACACAACCCCAATTTTTAGTGCGCACACATGTGCACTATTGTTTACTGTGCAGTTCTAGTGTTGCATCCTGCAATGTCCAAAATTTAGTGCGCACACTTCCACATTCTTATTTTATGCACATCATGACCTCGCTATAATTATGAATTCAACCTCTTATCGGTCTGAATTTTGCATTAAAATATAAACTCAACCCATGCAAGTTCAGTGTTGAAACTGGAACTATGATACCAATTTGTAACATACCCAGCCTCCTAGCTGGGTACCACGCTCTGATACCAATTTGTAACACCCTGTTACCAAACTATTATGATATCAATCTGTATCGTGCATGTTACCAAACTGCTTCTAATACCATATTGTAACATTACTCAGCTTACTACCAAACAATGCTACTCCAAAATCCAGTGCGCAAATTCTACTCTAACATTGGTCTGCGCAAAATTACTTGAAGTAACACACTCAACTCCAAGTTGAGTCGCACCACACACCTAAAACAACGAAAGTAAAACAAAACAATTTTGCGCCCAAGCATATTGAGCACACAACTTTACTGCGTGAGTATTCCATACTAAACATGTGACCTCCTTTGCGCACACAACCAGTCTAGTGTCACAAGCCAATTTTGTTTTCATTGTGCACGCGGAACGCTTCCAATGCACACAAGTAAATCCAACCTCTGGTGCACATAGAGTATTTCCTTGCACACACGACCATTCCAACCTCGCCTCAAAGACTCATAACCAATATCATAAGGTTAACATAACATGAAAACTAACAACACTTGTCATACTCATGCATGACTATAAATACTGACTATCAGCACCACACATACGAGTGAAAACAACATAATACATAATAACATCAATTACTTATATGCAACAACATACAAGAATTAAACCCATATTAAACACGGATAGTTAAGCACACAGTAAATGAGACAAGCACATAAAGACACGTATCTTTTATCAAAAGTCACCAACTATGCGCAAAACTCAGATGTTCCTCCCAGCCACATACTCAGTTGCTCTTATAATTTCAGCAACATGTCACCCCCGAGCTAGGTCTTAACTCCATCAGGGAAAAAGGGTTCTTGATTCCAGACTAAGGTCTGATACTCAACAGAATTGTTCAGTCCAAGGTGCCACTGTTATAACAACCCTATAGTCTCTCATTCCCCGCACATCTGTTACACCCAAGGAAGTGTGCCCCTTCTTTGCCCAATAGTCCCTTGACTTACCCACTTCCCTTCGAGGGTTCCAGCAACAAACCAAACAGGAAGTCTCAAAGCCCTACAACTAATGCCCAATGCACCAGGGAACAACTCCCAGCAAAACTCTCACCTAGAGAGAATGCTCATGAGCCTGACAACCTTCCTCTTCAACAACAAATCTCTCACCTAGAGAGACTGCTCATGGGCATGACAACCACCTCTTCGAAAACAAAACTTTGGTTACAAAACAGAAACCCCTTACAAGCTCTTTCTCTGTAGATAAGGTAATAGTCGTCCTTTCTCAGATGGTCCAACCCCTTTTGCACACGAGAAAATGAATGAATTTCTCCCCAAATGAGTTATCCTTTCCCAAAATACACTAAGGCAACAATATTAATTGCATGCCTTAAACTGGACACTTGTCACCTTTAGAACTAACTTTAGCCACTTGGTGACTTGTTCCCTTCCCTCGGGAACTTGGGATAAATAATTATCCATAAATTACACTTTTCCAGAAATATTAATAAAATATTTCCTAGGACTTAAGTCCCCCCCCTTTTTCTATTTTTTTTACGGTGGAATTAGCCCCCCGTCTCTTTTCGTCTGATCTATTTACGCACAACGACATGATAATATTAATAACTTGAGTGTGATTACACTTTACAAGGATAGGCGCACTGGCCTATTTGCATCTCGACTCATCGGCCTTATAACCACACATGCTCTCCAGCCTCACACACACACACACACACACACACACACACACACACACACACACACGCGCGCGCGCGCGCGCGTGCACATACTCAGCTCGATGCGCACTTCCAGGTAGTCCCCACGCACTTACTCAAGTGCACGCATCACTATGAAATGTGTGCACCCTTTCTTTGATAATAATTCTTGCGCACTACTCAAGTGCGTGCAAAACCAAAACTTTGTTCTAATGACTAACCTGTCAATATGTACATTTACATTTACTATTGGTGCCAATGACTCACAAACCTATATGTTCAATTGCAAAGGGTTTCGTATTAGGGACATTACATAAGACATTTGAAATCACATGCTTTCAACTCAAAGTATGAAAAATCACTAATGTAGTTCCCCGAATAGTTCTTTGCGGGAGAAATTTATAACAATGAACCAATATGACATGCTCAATAGTGTCTGAAACAAAAGAACTAAAACAAATTTAACAATGTCTCAATGACCATTACATGAACTGAAAATGACTTGCATCTAATTTTTACAAGTAGTGATCTTGCTCCCGTGGAACTAAAATGTTGCAAGATAACTAAAGATTTCAAAAGAAAGAACTCCCAAATCTTCATGATCTCAATACATTCATGGAAGATTTGATGGAAAGAAACAGGAAAGAATAAGATGTAGAGAGACAATTTTTAGCAGGCCAGTCCAATGAATCTTGAAGAGATTGAACTTTGCTTCTTACAGACTCTTCACCACTATAGAAACTTTYGACTACCACTTTGATGGTGCCTTCTCTTGCACTTTTAAAATCCACTTTCTATGTTCTTGAAGTAGTTAGGGTTTCCTTTCTAGAACTTTCCATGATTTGTTTTTGGAGTAAATCACTTTTAATTAATACTTGATTGAAGTCTCATTTATTACTTATGTCATTGGAGTTCGTTCCTCCGAGTAGGGCCCACTTATTCCTTTGATAAAGTTGATTTTCAATTTTTCAATTTGACTGCCTTTAACAAAAGTGAATTGTGCTTTAATTTTATGAGTAAGATATTTGCCCTCTCAGCCATGGAAAACATTCCAGATGCAATATTCATCATCTCAACTTTCCAACAAGTTTTCTTGGGCACGATTTGGAGTTATGGATCTCAAGATACATGTCCTCATGAAGTTGAGTTCCCAACAGATCTATCATGAAACCACATAAATCAAGAAGATTGTTCTTTCAATTTATGAGGGGATAATGGCCAATTTCAACTCTTGAAACCTATTCCATCATCTTACTCGCTGAATTACCTTTCCAACAAGGTAAAGTTTGCCCAAATTTGACTCTCGGATATCAAGTTATGGCTTCCAGAAATTCGTCGCTCAACAGTCGTTCATTTAACTCACGTGTTAATCTTAGCTCTTGATCTACTTTTCATCCTCCTTCATAAGAATTTCGACTTTTGTTGATAAAATCTTTATCCCACATGCATGGGAATTGTGAGGATTTTATGGCATATAATAAAAAGTATGTCATGCACTTAATGTGAGTTAAGGAGAGACTATGGAAACTTGAGCATGACCCCTTAGATAATTCATGAAATAATTAAAATTTTGGTAGCCCAATCATCATCCAGTCGTTGCCCAGTAAGCGCCCAATAAGCATCTAGTCAACACCCAGCAAGCAACAAGTCAATGCCTAGTCATAGACCATGTGTCACAATCTGATAGGGTGTCACATGTCATAGTGCAATTGGTTTCCA
Source organism: Picea mariana (assembly GCA_032191745.1). Classification (NCBI taxonomy): domain Eukaryota; kingdom Viridiplantae; phylum Streptophyta; class Pinopsida; order Pinales; family Pinaceae; genus Picea; species Picea mariana. The sequence goes on from JASDQU010191051.1 coordinate 9,000, forward strand.
TATGTCATCATATAAGTAAAGGTTGTGATGTGTCATCATTTAAGTGGAGGCATAAAACTTAGGAAATAATAGGTTAAGTAAGGGAGATGGAACGAGAGAGGGGAAGGAAGGTTGTGGGGGAGAAGAGGGAGTGTGGATCAAAGTGAGAGCATGCAAGGTGATGGGAAGTGGGAGGGTAGGTGCGCATGGAAGAATGAGGGGGATGAAGAAATGGTTAAGTATGGGAGAGGGAGTGAGGGGAGAGAGGAGAGGGGATGTTGAGTAAGGGAGGTGAGGAGAGTAGGTCCGCAGGTCCGCATGGAGAGGATAGGGGGATGAAAAAATGGTTAAGTCTGGGTGAGTNGTGGATAGGGGGTAAGGGAATGTAGAGTGGGGGTAAGGTGTGTGGAGGTAAGGGGGGGAGAAAAGAGTGTAGGTCCGCACTGCAAGAAGTAAATGAGACTAAGGAAAATGGGGGTGAGTCATAGAAATAAAAAATATGGGGATATGGAAACAAGAAATTCGGAATGAGACTAAGTATGGAGAGTGGAACCAAGAAAATGAATGGAACGAAGAAATAAGGAAACAAGGCTTAGTCTTAAGTACTAAGAAAGGAACTAAGAAAATAAGTTTGGTTCCAAGAAAATCATCATGGCTCCCAGAATATAATCATAGTTTAAAGAAAATGGGCATAATTTTAGAAAATCATATTTTCAATAAAATTAGTTGTGTTGCACATGGAAAAGCGCTCTCTAGACAATTGAACAAAAACCTGGATATCTTGAGCATACTGACTCAGATTTTTAATATGTAAAATGTGTGACAAAGTTGGGATTGAGGGCTATGCTAAGAATTGATAATATTTCAATTTTTCCTTCTTCTGATATTAATTTATTATTATCCCAAGAGCAGGAAACCTAGGTGATCAATTTTTTTTATCGACGTCTGACTCCAACTATGGGACAATGACCCCCCACGACTGCTTACTCTAATAGTTGGTTGAAATGGGTTTAATGCAACCGCTTTCTCTAGGACGGGTTGGAATGGATGGCTTAATCCTCTCACCCACGTGCTATATATGGCATAGGTTATAAAAATGGGCGTAGGTTATTCGTTCTACGAAATGGAGCTCGATGGGACGTCTACGGCACCGGAACCCCATCTTGTAGAATGAAGGGTCGGCCCACAACGCAGCTTCAGGTCGTCGTTCCTCGCAAGGCCTTATTCTGCTTGGGCCCACAACGCATCCCCGAGGCTTTAATTTGCTTAAACATTTTAAGATATTCCAAGGATGTCTAAACTATGAACCTATTTAATAATATTTGAACTATAAACATGTTTTTTTATAAATTTGTTTGGGTAGGTGAAAGTAACTATGGGATTTTGGATTCTCATTAGGTTAAGGAATGCTTTAAATTCCGAAGGTTGGAAACGAAGGATTAGAGACCTCCCCGACACTTTCAAGGGCACTAGTTTTCAGCATATTTTCAGGGAATCTAATCAACAAGCAAATCTTTTATCAAAGCGTGCCCTCTCAAAGACAAATGGGAGACTCACTTACTTTTCTTGGGATGGATCCACTACTGGACAACTCCAGCATGTGGTCTTCTCCTAGCTCCTGTCCTTTGCTTAGTGATCTCTATGTTATTCCAGATTTTTGCTTCACTCTTATCCTTCTTCTTGTGTCAAGAAGTTTTCTCAGGTTCTCTTTAGTTTTTGAATTCCAACTGTTGGTTTGAGGCAGGGGCTCTAAGATGTCAGTTTTTGTTTTTCGGATCTTATTTGTTCCTTTCGGTTCCTTACTGGAGGTCACTTCGAGTGATTAGATTCCGTTTTTCAAGTTTCTTGAAAGATGTAATTAAAATTATTAATATAATTTTGAGAGAATTTCTTATTGGAAAAAAGGAAATTATGAAGTTGTGAGATTTCATAAATAAAATTTATATTTAAATTTTATAGAAAGTATGTTAATTAAATTAAATATGGAAAAATAAAATGCATTTTAATTTTTAGGAATAAAAATTATTTTCAAATATATTTTCATTTCAATATATTTAAATATTTTGTTAAGCATCACATTAATAAAATATTTAATAATGTTATTAATTTTTATAATAATATATTCCTAAAATTCATTTTCAGGAGAAATATTTTAAGAACACATTAAAAATAAAATAAATAGGTATGACTTTATCTAAATCTTTTAGACATGACTCTTACCTCTACACATTATGTCATTTCTCTAACAATTTTTTACAATATTTTACAATATTTTGATGTGATTATTAAAACTAAACTTCGTAATGATTGCTTATGACAATATATCATTATCATGACATGAAAACATAAACATAATTCTAAATAAAGAATATCTAACTTGTAGCTATTACTTTTAAATTTAATAAAAACTATATACTATATATTATTATTACACCATCACAATTCAATCTAAAAGTTTAAAAAAAARACTATACTAATTTTTWATTTTAATTTTTTTTTATGAGTTGTTTTATTTATTTATTTATTTTTAATCTAAATAATTAAAAAAATGAATATAATAATTACGATGATTAACGTTTACTRAGATCGAAGTGGTTTATCAAAYYTTAAGAGAGTAAGTGATTACTTGTTATTCTTTAGAATTTTGATTATGTACTCGAAAAAYATTAAGAGAAGCTTTCCAAGATCACCATAGTTTTGTTGACTTAAGAGATTAAGAAGGTTGATAGTGTGACAAATATTTTGAAAATGAAATATGAYAATAAAAATATGATCTAATGACAAAAAAATAAAAATATTAAATTAAATAAATACATCTAAATTTTTTTATTAATATAATTTTATTTAAAAAATTAATGATAAAATTATCTTATATAAAAATGTAAAATTCACTACATAAAACATAAATCGAGGTAAATACTTATATATTTGTATGTATGTAATAAATCCACTGTATCATGTAATTAAAAAAAAAATTAATGGCTTTGAAAGAAGGTGATTCCAAAAGACTTTGTGAGAAATTTGTCCATGTAAGATGACATATGAATTGCAAGTTCAGGTTGTAATAATGTAAAAGTTATGTGAATTGTGATTGGCTTCCAATTATTTCTATTCGTTATTCGCAACGCCCTCTTTGTCATTGAGCAGCCCACTTCAGTGTCGAACTAGGTTACGTGGCATTATCCAGAAAAATGCCACGACTATCTATTTCTGTTATACCTGCTCTTAACACTGAAAAAACAAACCCAATGAACTAGGGTTCAGAGCTGTGCCTCACCGCAGAAGTGAAGTTTTGATAACAGAACAGATAATGAACACGCCATGCACATGAAAATTAATAATCCATTATTCGTTTTTATTAATAAATTTTATTTTATTAATAATCAACATGAAGACCTTAAACCTATATAGCTAAAACATAATTACATTTATTACCTTGACTAGCACACAAACTAAATAAAGAAATATCTTAATTGATATTTGCATGTAATATTTGTTTTTAGAAATAAATTTACTTTTATTAAGAATCTGCATGAACACCTTAAACCATGCAGCGAAAACAAAAACAAGGTTCAAGCATACGCGTCCCTGAGTTGAATGCTTGAGGGGACGTCCAATTGTCACTACGAGATCGACGAAACGAGGAACGACGAGGGTATGCGTTGTGGACCCGGGCAGAATGGGGCTTGCAAAGAATGACGACGAGGAGTTGCGTAGTGGGTCTGATATTTATTCTACGGGATGGGGTCCCGGTGCCAGAGACGTCCCATCAGGCTCCATTTCGTAGAAAGAATAGCCTACGCCATAAAAATGAGTTAGGTTTAATTTCATAAATGGTTTTTTTTTGCTATCTTCATTTTTTAATTTTTAATTTTTGTCTTTATCAGAGAAAAATTTGGAGGAGTATTTTTTTTCAAGGGGCATTCAGAAGTCTTCATTTTCAAGGGAAGATGCCCACACCCATCCTTTTTGGGGAAACTCATCCCCCACCCTAGGGAGTCATGTACCCTTGTGTCTCCCCAAAAGGGGGACATGAGGAAACCAATCCCTAGGCACCCCCCCCGAGTCATGTCCACCCTAGTGTTTAGTATTGCACATGTACCACAAATTTATCTCCGCACAACCCCAATTTTTAGTGCACACACCTATGCATTATTGCTTAATGTGCAGTTCCAGTGCTGCATCCCGCAATGTCTAAAATTTAGTGCTCACACTTGCACATTCTTATTTTATGTGCACCATGACTGCGCTATAATTCCAAATTCAGCCTCTTATCGGTCTGAATTTTGCATTAAAATATAAACTCATCCCTTGCAAACTTAATGTTGAAACTAGAACTATGATACCAGTTTGTAACATACCCAACCTCCTAGCTGGGTACCGCTCTCTGACACCAATTTGTAACATTTATGTTACCAAACTATTCTGATATCAATCTGTATTGTTCCCATTACCAAACTGCTTCTAATACCATATTGTAACATTACCCAACTTACTACTGAACAATGCTACTCCAAAATCTAGTGCGCACATTCTACTCTAACATTAGTGTGCACAAAATTACTTGAAGTAACGCACTCAACTCCAAGCTGAGTAACACCACACACCTATAACAACGGAAGTAACAAAAAACAATTGTGCGCCCAAGCATACTGAGCACACAACTTTACTGCATGTGTATTCCATACTGAACATGTGACCTCCTCTGCGTGCGCAACCATTATGGTGTCACACGCTAATTTTGTTTTCCTTGTGCACGTGGAATGCTTCTAGTGCACACAAGTAAATCCAACCTCTGGTGCACACAGAGTATTGATTTGCGCACACGGCCATTCCAACATCGTCTTAGAGACTCATAACCAATATCAAAACGTTAACATAACATGAAAACTAACAACAACTGTCTTACTCATGCACGACTACAAATACTGACTATCAACACCACACATACAAGTGCAAACAACATCAATTACTTATATGCAACAACATACAAGAATTAAACCCATATTAAACACAAATAGTTAAGCACACAGTAAATGAGACAAGCACATAAAGACACTTATCTTTTATGAAAAGTCACCAACTGCACGCAAAACTCAAATGTTCCTCCCAGCCACATACTTTGTTGCTCTTATACTTTCAACAACAGGCCACCCCCGAGTTGGGGCTTAACTCCACCAGGTAAAAAGGGTTCTTGATGCCAGGCCAAGGTCTGATACTCAACAGAATTGTTCAGTCCAAGTTGGCATTGTCGTAACAAGTCTAGAGTCTCTCATTCCCCGTGCA
>JASDQU010191055.1:4124-18090 GCA_032191745.1 Picea mariana
CTATTTCAAAGGTTCATATTTGGCACATTTTTCCACCATTAAATGACTTAATATTTTCTTTTGACCATATTTAATAGTAAGTCATGGGTATTTTGCATGTTTCTTAGTAAATGTGTGTTGAGGTGTATTTTTTCATTTTTGCTCTAATGTTTTTGGCCAACGATGTGTATTTCTCCAAGCAAGTCAAACTTCAACAGTAAGGGGTACCAACACCCTAGAAACAAGGGATTTTTTCTTCCTCAAGGAGCTTCCAGCCAATGATCAAGGGAAATTGTCCCTACTACCTCCAAGCATGGTTTGTGTGCATTAATGACCTCTTCTTATCAACAACAATTGAATATACAAGTGTAAAGGGCTGAGATCCCTCATATACTCATTTCTCTCTTTGATTTGGGAAGGGAGGTCAAACTCTCTAGCTACATATAGACCTCTAGTCTAGGAAAGAAGGGGAAGGTATCAAGAGAATTTTTGGAGAAAGTATTGTATGGAGATTTTGTGAAGACTTTGTTGAGAGCTCATATATTTTCTACTCTTGATGTATTGTTGATATTTATGAAATAAAGATGGTTTTTCTTTCGATCCATTAAAGTTTCTTTTAAGCTTCTTGTGCTTCTCGGGTAGGGCCCATCCAAGAGGGATCAAGGACCCTATTACAATTTCTATAGTTTTCATGCATGTTAGATAGTATTTTACTCTCTTTTGAAGTTTAATATATCCTTGCATGATTAATCTTAGCTTTTGTTAATATTATCACTAACTAGCTAGTTACAACATGCATCCTATAGAAATGTTTAGTAGCCTTTTGGAGCACTCTTAGGTGCCTCCCAAGGCCAAGAACCTCATATTCACTCCATTTATTTATAGTCTAGCTTTGTTCATTCTTTTAAAGACTTACTCTACCTTTTTTTACTTCATTTTTCTTCCTCTAGGAATTTCATGTAGAAAATGTACAGTTCATGTAGAAATGCACAGTTCCTATAGAAATCTCTTGTAGATTTGTTTCAACTTCATATTTCGACTTAGCATAATATTATTTTAATGAAAGCATCAATAAACCATAAAAATACATTTATATTTCTATTGATCAAAGGGTTAGACAATTATCTTGTTTTATTCATGCATTAGTGTAGTTTTACTTCTATTAGAGCTTTTTATCATAGCTTAGATTGAATTCAGCTTATTTCCTTCAATTTAATATTCTTGATTCAATATATTTTTACTTTTAGATTGGTTTGTTTCCTTCAAGCAATAGTTCAAATCTTCTTTTTGTCCTTTTATTTTCCTGCACATTTTCAGCCTTTGATCAGTCTCGGACCTTTGCTACCAGTAAGTTCATASTACATACATACTTCATAGAACCTATTAATTTTGTACGAACCCCAAGTTGACAAAGTAATGTAGGAATTCAAGTGTATAGTAAATTATTATTTCTACTCCTAGGGCCATCACTCCGTGCACAAAATTAGAAACACTCGAATAATCACATCGATTGTYGAYGTGCATCGGTTGTCAAAGTCAATCACTGCCAATTGGGAAAAAAMTTGAAATAATCCCTCAACTTGTCGACACTGATGAATGAACTAAATGAACCATCTATGACTGTCTGATGCGAGCATTTAATCAATCTTGACCATTGGTAGATAAAGCTGAGGTCTTCYCGATTTTGATTGTACATGGCTCTAACTAGAAATTTGTGTCCACRCTTGGTTTTGTCACCACATATTGGTTGATAAGGTGATKCCATGATATACTTAACATTCCCATCTGATAGCTTAATGGAATAGTCATATTTCATGCAACCACATGAACCCATGTGTCATGACACGTCAATAAACAAGAAAGACATTGCATGCCAAGAGAAAGAGGGAGTTTTTACATGAGATATAGTCAGGATCGACGATGAACGATGAAATAGAAATTAGCTCAAATGATCAATGACCTCAGATCCTCGAACCACAACATAGGGAATCATTGTGCACCAAATTGTTATCTTTCGAAAATGTCAATCTAAAAAACTATCATTTTCACACCATGATTCGACGTAATCCATTAAAGTTGAGCATGGAACACAGGTGGGCCCATTCAATCTTGAAATATTTGTAATATCCTACTATACCCTTTGTTTTAACTGTCGGATTTGACTGGTAAAGAGTTAGGGTATGAGCTTGAATGTTTTCTTTGTTTAGGCATCATTACCATTGAGTGTTTAAAAGAACTTGTGTAGCGAAGAACATCCCTAGACCAGACATTGTGCACATTAGAATTGTGTTATCGCACAATTCAAAGATTTTGTGACCAGAATTGGTAAGTATTAATGTTGATTTCTCCATCCTTCACCAGGTATGCATTTTGATTGTATAATTGTTATATTTCTCAAACAATATGGATTAACTATGAGATAAATGACATTGTTTTGTGCATAAAATTCATCCACACATACACAATACTCGAAACTCCTTGAAAACATGTAAGGGAAAGTATGATCTGATAGGTGAAGCATCAAATCCAATCAGTGTTGAAGGAACATAGCAAGCACACAAGGTGGACCCTGTAATTCGACTTCCACAAAGGAAATTTTTCAGGCAACCATCATTATATAAATATTCAGAGTTGAGCACTAGGTATAAGGTATTGTTGCCTCCCTAGAATGATCTATTCAATAATATCAATCACTCATATATTCTTAAATTCACACCCCACAACAGTATAGAATTTAGGGCCTTGGATGATCAGGTATTCACAAACATACAATGTTCCTTGTTGTACATGGTAGCCTCTAGATCCCCTATATCACCTTGTGTAGAGGCCTTATAATGTATTATTAGCCACACAAATACTGATAAATTCTTGGTCAATGATGAACAAGGACAATATGTGGGGGTTTTCCTACCAATAGAAGTAAATAAATATTATAAGCTCAGGGAATTGGAAGTCAGGATAAACACTTATTTTGTAGTAGCATTCTATGAAAAAAATTATACCAACAAACTATTAGCATCTTGGTGGAAGGAAGATAGGAAATTCATAAACTGGACTGCAAGATGGTATGTGAAAACAAACTTGAGGGAAACCTACATGTACTTAATGGCATTAATCTATATATTATATGGGGAAAAATATTGTTCTAGATTCTTGAAAGCTTGGATGCCTTGGGAATACACTATGGAGATATCATGAATAATTTTTAACTAGGGGGAAATTATATCCAAATAATTGAGCGCTAGAACAACACAAGCCCAGAATCCTCAGCCAGAAGATGTACCTTCCTTTTATATGGCTTCCTATTTATTAGATGTGTTGTGCACAATAAATGTTTTCTTAGAAATGGGCTTGAGTTGGCATGTGTCTGAGCTCCTTGTACATCCATACTTCAATATTCTATGGGAAAAAAAAAAAAAAAAATCTTATGCCATGATATGTGATGGATTCCTATCCAGTCTATACTTTGTCATCTTTAAACAAGAGTTCCCATGACTCTCAAAGAAAGACAAGAAGGTAATATATTTGGTTGGAAATTGGTATTTGGAGGAGAAATGCACTTATTTTAGAATCTTTGGAGCCACTGGAGCTCCACATCTGTTTCTAGCTTATGTTCTAGACRGATTGGTTTTGGGGGAAATATGTTATCAAACAATTTTATAGGGTTTTAATGCTTCACTAGTCAAAGAGAAGAAAACATCTTTCATCCCTTTTGGGTTTCAATTAGGATACTATTTTTTCAAGGACACTATGCAAGCAAAATAAGAAGGCTTGAGTCACTTAGAATATAGGTTCCCAATTGGCAGGTACCATAAGCATGACAAAAAAAATTTACTGTCAAAGCATGTAGGGAAAGTAATCATTTACTGGCCCTATGCTCATGATAAATTTGAAGATGAGGTTTTCACTAAAAATGCTCAAAACTGGGATGAAGTACTCCAAAGGAAAGACCAACCTGGTCTGCCATTGTTTAAGGCTATGTATGTGGATGAAAATGTGAAACTTATTAATCAAAATAGAAAGGCATCCATATGGGAATAGACAGGTGAAACAAAAAGATAAATTAAGGAAGTAAGGAGAGATGAAGAGGATAGACTCCAGACAAAAGATGAACAAAATAGGGAAACTAAGGAGCTAAAACAACAAAGAAAAAATGAAAAAGAATTAAATAGGGGAGAGGCTAAATAGATTTCTCAAGGAGGAATAATACCAGAAGAATTCAGTACCCAACTAGAATTGAGAACAGAGCGGGTGCAAGAAGGTTAGACAAAACTAGTAGTAGCATCTGAGGCCTTCAAGTAGTTACCAGTCATAGTGGTTTATGTTCCTACAATTTTATATTTGACAATGATTTATGGTGATGACAATGATGATGTTGATACTTTGAGAGCTCCAATTATAGATGATTCCAACACAAATGGGAAAGGAATTTTTCTCCCTAAAGAGCCATTGTTGTGAGAAATTTCACCCTACGAACAGGTTGAACTCCCCTTTCGACCAATACCCCTTATTTGGTCCAAAGACAGAAGTAAACAAATGGTTACTACTTCCTTTTGATATAGTTCCTTAACCTATATATAGAAGAATGGAGACTCACCTATTTCCCGAAGTTTGTCCTCCCTGCTTCGTCCTTTTACCTCCCTAGTCCAATTCTTCCAGTAACCAAAGAGACCTGCAAACATGAGGTAACCAAAACTTTCTACTTCTACTAGATCTTGTTAGGTAAGAACCAAATCTATCTATACCTGATTTGACTTAAGCATAGAAATTACTATGAACAACATAATGAAAGGAATAGACCAAGTTGATATTAAGTGGAAACCCAAAAGAAGGAACATACAAATGACGTTCAACGTTGTAGAAATATTCTCCAAGCTCTTGAGTCTAGCCCTTGCATGAATGTCTTGAGATCAGAATGGTGATGCTTCAATAGGTTTTCTCTCCCCTTCTCCCATGAATCGACTTGTTTATATAGCAGCTTGAAAGGTTTAACTACCATAGAAAATGAAGGGGATGGTTGAGATCTTCACTCCTTAGGTTAGGATTTAGTGACCAAAATGGAGGGAATGTGGATGACTTGAGTGTATGAATCATCCTTTGACCAAAACCATACAAAAATACCTCAGGATTTTCCCTTAGAAAAAGGTGGGTTGACCTTAACTGCACTAACACTCCCCTAGAGAAGGCCACAAAGCATTAGTAATGCTCTACAACATTGCATTAGGGAGTGTTAATTATCCCCATACATGGGAAGGGGATCATTAGTGGTTAGAAAAGACTTAAAACATAGGAAAAGTGATCAGATTTCAACATTTTCTCAATGTTTGCTTATTCACCATGGTTTAGGGATTATGACAAATGGTGGAGAAACTTAGAAAAGTGCATGTGACACTTAGTAAGGTGCATACAACACTTCACAAAGTGTATGAGACACTTAATAGGGTGCATACTAAACTTTACAACACTTTGTGACACTTAGTCATGCGACACTTAAGTGTGATATTTTGATGTGTAACAGATGCGCCCTAAAGAGTGAGGTTAGAAGAGAAATTGATGGCTGAAACACTTTAAAAAAATATCGATGCAAGGGTGTTGGAGTAGGAAAACCTAGAAAAAGATGAAAAAACCATCAATATATATATATATATAGATCATTCCCAAGGAAGGCATACCTATGCTCGGAATACAAACTGACTCAAAGCATGGCCACTGAATAATACACTACGGATCCATGAAAGTACTGACTAATGATATGGCCACCAGAGATACAATGTGGATCCATACCTCCATGGCATGATGTGATGGAAGACACAAAAAAATACACAGTGGAGCTACGATATAACAAAAACATAGCCATAGACAAATACAAAGTGGATCTATGTGACAGTATATATATATATCAGTGATATTTCCAATATGGTGGTTATACTAGAATCGTTTACATATTCAAATGATCTCCATCACAGCCTGGGTAAAGCACAAAGTGATATCCCAACCCAGGGTCTTCGTCCTGATCCCAATTTAGTGCGATTCTATCCATGCGAATAAATGTGTTGATGTCGAGCATGATAGAAACCACTTTATTACTGATCATTAATGTATACCGTTAACAAGTGTGAGGGAAATCACCAATGATGATAATGAATCCAAAGGTACCCTATTACATTCCAACGAATGTGAAAAAATGAACTGAATTCGAACACTCATGGAATCATTCAATCAGATGCCAGTGATGTAAACCCATTGTCAAAAGTAAGGAGGCCTACCATTAAGACATGCAAGTCCCAAGGTACTAACTGATTTCTAAGTCTAGTTCCTGGATAATGTGTTGAAGTCGACAAGAACAAAATCGTCGAAGGAGGGCCATGATGTATCCCCCATCATTGACATGAAATAGACATAGGAAAGTGATGTAAGATGGTGGATTAAATGAGTATGGACTAACATGAGGATGAAAACTGGTAATACTACAGATGGTTGGTTTGAAGTGAAACTTCACTTGAACATTGTGAGGCATGAAAACTAACTTGGCAGCATTGACTCGATGAGTACCAATATCATAATGTGATGATAATAAGAGAACTCTTCAATTGGAATTAAAAATTATAACGACACATGGAATTGGTATGAATCAAATACAAGTAGATTACCCAACTGTAAGGTGAGATGCAAACAGGTGCCTTGTTCAAAGGAGAAAACAACAACTTCCATAATGGTTTCCAAAAAACTTGACCCACTTCCTTCAATTTCCCCCCCACCATGATTAGAGAGTACCTCTTTGATTTTTAACAAGCTTGAGAAGGATAACAGATGCTTGGTAAATCTCATCTTCAATGAGTCCCTCATCATATGTGTTGGCACAAGTTTGATCAGACTAGGGTCCTTCCCAGGTTACCAACAAAAGGTACCGAGTAGTCTAGAGTGCTCGCATTTTCATCTTCTCTGAAGAGAAAAAGTATAACCCAAAGCACTGCTAAGACAAATGGATAGGGAAGGGAAAGGAGAATTGTTAGGTGGGTTCAGAGAACCTTCAAGATTCATCTTGATCTTGTGCAAGACATCTAACTATAGAACATATATGAACTCATATGCGCAAGAACTAAAACTACTTATGTTGTGGAAAAACATTCAACCACAGATGTTTTTGGGTAAATCTCCCCTATGAACACAACATTTAAGGGATTTGATCATGCATGCAGAAAAAATACCATTCAAAAGGCCTCTACTCTTCCTATTCTCCCGACACAAAACCCCACACACATGCAATACAAAGGTGTAAACAAGATTAGATAACTCTACCTTAAGTCCTTCGTTTGATGTTGATCCCTTTGTCTTCACTCTCTCTTTGCTTGCGGGCCTCCTCCCAAAGCTGACCTGCATTCACACATGAACAAACAAAGAGCTACGAACATGCATTTCATATACTAATTGTTGGGTTAGATGTGACAATATCATAAAATAAATACTCAACTTGAACACATGATATGGTGGGACGGGAAAAGTATTCATTTTTGTATTAATCTTCACAAGAGTAAAATTAAAATATGTGGCTAGCACTGCTCCTCGAAACTAGTCATGGGCTCCTCTTCAACTATCTTCCAACTGCTTTGCTCTATAATTCTCTTTGCACAAGGATGACTAAAGGTTGGGACAAAGGGAATGCCAATTTGGGTATAGTTTCTCTGCTATGATTTTCCTCTTTTCAAATGGGACCCCTACCCCTTCTTTTATAGGCTATAAGGAGCTAGGTATTTGGTCAAGTGATCGTCCATGCATGGCCGAAAGGTTTAGTTAAATTTCCCAAAGCTGTGTGTTCCATCAACAAATTTCCTCTTTTCGTGCTTTTGTAGGGACACGTGGGCTGTAGTGAGTCATCTAGCGTGTACACGCATGCAGTAATGGAGCAAGGCACGTGGGCCTTTAAAAATGGGGTTTTTAAGAAGAGTTGTTCAGTGATGTCTTAGCAAATAAGGGCTATGAGATGCCCTGATTCTAGGTAAGCATGTATTGTTCAAATTAGGGTTATAACAGATGCCCCCTAATGTGTGAGGTCAAAAGAGCATCTGATGGCCGAAATACATTACCAATCTTTATCGACGTACCAAACCAGTGAGCCCAGGAACCAGAATTCAGGAGGTGCCATCTACAAAATAAAAATTGTCTCACCAAGGCGGGCATACCCATGCTCAAGATAAAATAAAATCATGGCTTCCAATCAAATACAATGCAGATCCATGTCATATAACTATATAGAGTGTAGCCGCGAGAAATACACAGCGGAGCTACATCTCGAATCAAAAGATATACATGTATAGTATCCATCTTCCAAAAGCTGATATGACCTGATGGATGGAGATAACGACATCAGAGCTTGAGCGACAACTTCAAAAATCTTCAAAACTTGGGTAGAAGTGTAATATGAGTGTACGACTTCACTACCCAGAGGTCTTCGACGACTCGTCAGGATTGAACTAGAGGATATTTGATGATCAGACTAAAGGCTTCATTGATTTCGAACAAAGATTTGATTGGGTTTTTAGGATGGCTGGGCATGAGGGCAAGAGACAAATTGCAGAAAGGCTGACTTAGGCTTGGTAAAAACTTCCCTTGGATAATAGCATGAAAAATGATGAGACTCAGGCAGCATGGCATTGACATAAGTTCACAATGTAGGAGGCAACGCAAACTCTCCATATGTTTGGAAGAATAACCAAAAAGAGGAGGACACAACTCTTATGTAGTGAGAACAACTTCCTAAGGTCATATTGAATCCCAGGGCTTGACGAACAAATGAAAGGATGTGCTTTATCCAAGGGTGACTCATTGTGCTGCCAATAAAAAAAAAAAATACTTTTCCCTTCCTCTTTTTGGGGTATATTTGATTTTTTTGTCTTTTTCAAATAATTATGAAAATCTTGAAAAAGAATAAATAATTCTAAGTTACAAAGGAGGAATGAGTGTCGCAAACATACTAGTTCTAGGCGCAAGGACAAGACTGATGTTCAAAGAAAGGACACTCAGAAAAATCCCTCCAGGGGTCAAGTTGTCAAGATGCAAAGGAAAAGTGCTACAAGGCTTGTGTTATAAGGCATGCTTCAAATGGTTCAGTTGAGAGCAACATGGAGCCAACATTAGGCCAACGACGTAGTAATGCAAATGTGGTTAACAAGACACAATGATAATGTCCTTTGATGTAAGTTTAACGAGCCCAGAGAAGGTAAGCTCGTTCCTTTTGCATGTTTAGAGAGTCTGAAAAAACATAAAAGGAGACTCCACTGTGGTACCTTTTTCGAAGGTAGTCTAGTCGGTTCGAAAAAGGGGTAAATTATCACCAAAAATACGTCTATTCAAAACCATTTTAACGAGTGTGATAAATACAAGATCACTCGACAATTTTTTCATTTTTAAGGTGTCTGAAAAAATATTAACTATGGACTCCATCAGGAATGTTCTTCTGGACCAGTTTAACGAGTGTGAAAGAATAAGGTCACTCTGCGATCTTTTCAATTTTAGGGAGTTTGAAAAGAGCTTAACTATGGGCTCCGTGGGGGTTCCTTTTTCGTAAATTTAGTCCCTCAGGCCCAAAAAAGGGTTAAAATCATACCTGAGAATATTATTCTAGGGGACAAAGGCCCCTAGAGCATACCTTTGTTCGTACAGTTGACCATCCAGACCGAAAAAGGGGTAAACTACCGCTGGACAGACGTGACTTCAAATTGTAGTTTAACGAGCGTGAAAGGCCACAAGATCACTCGACAATATTTTCATATTTAGAGGTTCTGAAAAGGGCTTAAAAGAAGACCTGTCATTGTTTTCTTTTCTCAGTTAATCCAGATGAGATTGAAAAACATAAATGCAGTCTTGTCGGATGTTGCTTTCGTATTTCAAAGGGAGATTGAAAGACAACAAATATTTCTCGTTCTCAACACTTCGTGGGTCAATGCCTGGCATCGTCTCGAGGGAGTAGTCTACTCTGACAAAGACATTTTACATGATGCCATGGGTTCTAGAGATATCTATAGGAATCGTTTCAGTGATGGTTTACATATTTCCTTTGGCATAAACAACATGAGTAGCCAAAGGATTGATAGGACAAGACCTATCTCCAGTCATAGTCGATGTGAATTCCCCTACTTCAATTCTTCTTAACTCTAGGAGGAAGTAAGATCTATGGTGTAGATCATCCCAGGGTTTGTCCAAACCAGTGATTGCTTCAATGATTGCTTCATCTGAGGGCAAGACTAAGTCTAAAGAATCGGTCTCTTTGAGGGAACCTTGAGCCTAAATAGGCTCTAGAATTGGATCTAACTCTTGTGTGAGAGTCAGATCGGAATCAGCGGAAGCTTGCTGGACTAAAGAGTATGCCACTTCTATCGTGAACAAGGGAATGGATATACCATGGTGCCATGCCCCTTCCATTGTGGCTGATGGGGAAGAAATAATCCATGGATCGTTGAAGTAAGCCATGCGAAACGACGAAACTTAGAAAATCTCAACCTTGTGGTGGTATGATATGAATTTAACATCACCTTGAGGAGGAGGGTAATCGAAAGTACCCATCAAAGGTGGGCACAAACCAACCCCTACGTTGACGACACTAGATTGAGGATTATCAATCATCGAGACCGCGAATGCCCCCAATGAAGGGTCAGGTCGGGAGAAAGACAACTGATCAATGGTCATGATCCGGCCCTTGTGTGGAAACAACAAGACCCAAAAAATTGTAGCGACCAATTCTTGCATGGCATAGGTCCAACTCCTTCCTAACAAGATATTGTAGTCGAGAGGTGCATCGACCACTTCAACTTCAATACACACAATATTCCCTCCTAACTGCACGGAGAAAGAAGGGATGATGCCATGTGGTCAGAACGAACAACCGTCAAAAGCGGTAAGAAGAGTAGGTGATGGAGACAAAGTGGGCTGGCCAATGGCCTTCCAACACACCAAAGACATTACGCATGTCAAGGCGCCCTCATCAACCACCGTGCAGAAAATATTCCATGTAAAAATTTTCATGGAGTAAGCCACTACTATCTGAAACGCTATGTGGTAAGGGAGATGAGGTTTTAAGTCGGTCGTATCAAGCATGATCGTACCCGGGTTACAAGTCTCAACAGATCCTAAAGTGGCTAACCGAGCCTTTCTTTGGGAAGGGTAGCTCTGGAGGACCTCCAAAGAAGACATTGCACAAGGGGTTTGAGACAAATCCTCCACCATAGAGTAATTCTGGGTGGCCCTTGCATTTGTGTTATGAGANAGCATGATCGTACCCGGGTTACAAGTCTCAACAGATACTAAAGTGGATAACCGAGCCTTTCTTTGGGAAGGGTAGCTCTGGAGGACCTCCAAAGAAGACATTGCACAAGGGGTTTGAGACAAATCCTCCACCATAGAGTAATTTTGGGCGGCCCTTGCATTTGTGTTATGAGAATATTTCTTGAACGCACCTTTTGGGATGCATGTCATGGTTTCTCCCAATGTCTTCTCGATCTGTAGAGGAAGATATGGGATTTCGGCTTCTTTAGCTTTCTCAGAGGTTCTTGGCTTACTGTAGTCATGTGATCTAGTCGATATATTGGCATCATCTTTCATCATATACACATTCAAGGATGAAGCATTATACGTAGACGGAGGGGGTCCTTGACCACCCCCTTGTATGCTCATAGAGGCTTGAGTTAAGTTTTTCCCATGTTGGAATGAGTTTGTTAACATAGCAGGATACTGCTGTGACAATAAATTTTGGGCCTCCACAAGCCGAGGGCACTGGTGATTTGGGTGGTCTTCCGCACACAAGTTACATAGATACTTCGACTTCCTATTTTTAGTGTTTCCCCCGCCATCATTATTAGTGGGTTTTTTATCCCCCTGACCCTTCTTATGTTGTTTTTTCTTTCCATCAGGCTGCTGGGTAGCCTTTGGATTTGTCGATTTGTCGATTTCACACTGTGTACATCCGACATTTGGGTGGGGGGAGCAGCCGGAACAGTAGTCTGGCTATTCGATGTGTGCTGTATAGACAGTTGTTCCAGTTGTTTTGTCAGCTTTTCAGTAGGCTTTTCTTGTGCTAAACCAACAATACCATCGACATGTGGTCCAGCTCTTTGTATGGTTTTATCAAGTATGGAGCGTGGCGCATCCAGAAATGTTTCGTACAGTAGACCAGACTGAGAATAAATGAGCTCAAGTTGTTGAGCTCTCATGATGTCATCTTCTTCAAAAAACACTCTCGACGTTGTGACGTCTTTGGATAACTGGGGGACCAAAGACTTAAGGAACCACTCAAGCATGAATGTTGGTGGGACTAGAACCTTAATTAAACTCTTTTGGCATCTCCATTCTTGGATGTGATCAGAGATATGGTCCGCTTTTGTCTTTGCAAAATGAGCCAGCAATTCTATACCGATGTCGTATCTCACAGGTAACTGGAAATGGTTTAGGAAAGCCATTGCCAATTCACCAAAGAAAGAGTATCTTGAGTGGTGGAGCTCAATGTACCATTTCAAAGCACTCCCAATGAGAGTGCGTTGAAACAATCACAATTGTACGAAGTCGTCTTTCAACGGATTAGACGAGCACCAAAGGTGAAAGGTAGTCACATGATCTCCTGGATATTTGTTAGGCTTGGCTTCGAATTTTGGTATGTCTGAAGGAAAATTCATCGACATAGGGGGCCAATACGGATCGTGACAGATAGGGTCATTCAACAACCTAGTTAAGTCAGACAAATGCAAGGTTGCCAGGAAAGGTAGTTTGGGTTGCTGGTGATAATCATGGAAAAAGGGGCCTGGAGTTTGACTGGCACTAGGTTTCCATGAAAAGTTGGGTTGCTGGCTACGGTTCTGGTAGAAACCATGGCCATGACCAACGTATAGATTTTTCATTTGAGGAGACATCATCGGCTGATTCCAAAAATAGTATGTAGATGGTTGGGCATGCATTACATTTGGAAGACTTTGGGAAGGGTTTCCCCATGTTGATCCCATGGGCATAGGTCCTGTGCCTTGCCCAGGGTTCCATTGATTGTGAAAGGAGTTTCCCCTGATCGACATTCCTGACGAGGGAACTGGTCCCTGCCAATCATTCCAAGGTCTTGGTGTGGAAGGAATTTCTAGGTGTGCCCCCTGTGCAAGAATAATACCCTGCATAGGATTTGGTTGTCCATAAACAGGATTGCCCCCGGTCGGAAAAGAAGCTGATGAGAAAGTATTGTTACCAAATTCTCTGAACAAATAAAATGGTGTCAAACCTACTGTCATACTTTGATGAGGTAGTCCTTGACTCGCTGCTCCTATCGCACTATGGTGTGTGTTTGTTCTAGCGGGAGGATGGTGAGCATCACTGAGTGAAGGGGACAAAGGAAGTATATGACCTCCTAAAGTGCCCCCTATGGACCCTAGCAGAGGAGTGTTAGAGATCCCTGCCCCTAGACCTATAGTCTATGTAGTGGAGGAGGTAAGTACAGGTCTTGTACCTAAGCTAGGCATTATGTATGAGAACGGAGGGCCTGTCACACTCTGTAAGAAAGGATTAGTGGCCACCACCAAAGATGGGGTCGGACTACTGCTCGTGGTAGAGGCAGTCGAGACCATGATGGCTCGGACTGACGATGGTGGGTTAGGGAGTGGAACACCCCCTGTGGTGACAACCATGGTGGGAATAGAAGGATTCCTAGAAGAAGTGGCAGCATTTGTTTCCATTGTTGTGTGCGACACTGTCTGGCGCTTGTAAGGTAGGACCTATGCGATGATGGGCACTGATAGATTAGGGATTGGAGGGTTGTAAGGAACAAGAGCTTCTGCTCTGAGGTCTTCAATGGTTGGTTCCTCCGGATGTTGGTCAGGCACAGTTTTCTATGACCTAGTTTCTTCAAAAGACCCTTGTTGGTCTAGCTTTCTCCTTAGCGGCGGTGGGGGTGGCTCCAATGTAACTAGTGATAAGCCCAGAAGCCTTCATGACCGGAAAATCTCGTGATCCTCCTTTGTGT